>CM030869.1:6576024-6601024 GCA_018105865.1 Metaphire vulgaris
GTAAAATCTCGTGGATTTCTATGGCGCCTTGGAAAGCAGCACAACAGTAGCTGCTTATTCTTAGGCGCTCAAGTACCACTCTGTTAAAAAGTTTCTGGGTCCCTTTTCAAAGGTAGCTAAAAGAGAAGAACCTCTAATGACTCCACGCCATTTATTACGTCACTATGCTTTGCTTCGGATACATTTTATCTGCAGGTGACTGTATTAGTGGCTATAGTTACTTATATTCTATGCTACATGACGATTTATATAGCGCGGCAACATAGCGAGGGCCAAAGTCAAGAGCGATTTTACATGGAACAATCGTACGATAAATTGAAAAGGTTATACTTGCGGCATTTAGGTAAAATTCTCATCCGAGGTCACAAGGGAGTGACCCTCGCGTCTAAATATTTACGACAGTCGGAGCACGAAACTGACTCACGTGGCGCCTTATTGTCCAACACAGCTGCCATTTGGATAATGCAGAGACGCACAAGTGGCATTCCATGCGAAAATGATTTGTCTCTCGTTGAAGGATTTAATGTTTCGCTCAGCAAATGTAAGGAACTCGGCTGTCTGACGCTACTAGAGGGGCGTCGGCAGAAATTTTTCCAGGAGGGTGCAACATTTTATTTACCTGAAAGTCCTAAGTGGTTCTTAAGAAAAATGTTGAAAATATCTTGGACTGAAAAGAAAACAAATGAATTAGTACTCGAAATGGCAGGTACACAAAGAAAATTGCTATCTACAATACGTAAAAGACAACTTCAATTTTTTGGACATATAATGAGGAAGAAAGGCATAGAAAATCTGGTAACTACTGGAAAAGTCGAAGGCAACAGATCAAGAGGAAGACAAAGAATGACGTATATCAGCAGCTTACTGACTGATGGAAAGGGAGTAACTACAGAATTAGAACTCATACAAGCAACACACAACAGAGAGAAATGGAAGTCCATAGTCGTCAACGTAGAAATACACGACACCTGAAGAAGAAGAAGAAGAAGAAGAAGAAGAAGAAGAAGAAGAAGAAGAAGAAGAAGAAGAAAGTGCTACCAATTGGTTTTTAATTTAAGTGATAGGAAAGACTAAATGTGACGTCTTTATTGAGTCAAAAGACCATCGTAATCATGTTTGACGTTTTCATGAAATAAAAACGCTAATCTCCTAGGTTCCAGTATTATAGGGGTATCCAGTGTTTACCAACAAAGTCCGGTTGCTCCGCCCACTGGTGGGCAGAAACCATAGAAACCATTGTCGTCTATTAATAGACGCCAATGGCAGAAGCAGATTTCTTGCTGGTGGGCATAGATTAGTGACCATAGAGATTGTTCTGGATACTCCTATAGGGTCTACTGTTATTAAGATTAAAATGTGCACACATGTTAAACGTTGTCAATGTTAATAGCAGTAATTGCTTCACCCTAGTTTATTTGCATTGTCATTTTTAGAATTGATAGACGCGCATTTAATTAAGTTGTTCAATGTGAAGTTATATTTTACGTTAATCTTTCGACGAAAAGCTTCCTTTAAGTGCAACGTTGTTAAATCGCTGCGTGCAGGTTAAGAGACGCTGGAAACAGGTAGAAAGTCTTACTCGGATCTCCAGTAACGAGTGTTAATTGTCGAAAAATTTTGGCAATGGACCAGCTGTCTTCCGCGTTGAGTGGTTCCATGGTTTCGGATGCGTTAAGAATGAATCGGTATCAGAAGGGAAGGTTAAACAGTATTTCATTATTTATATTTATTTATTTTGTATCAATTTATAATATCCAGTGGTAACAGTTGCAGCCCTCCTGAATCCATGGATGCTAGGCTGTTCGAGAGGATCTTGCGTTTAGCTACGAGTCATATTCGCAAGGATTGTATTCTGCATTGTGAGTTAATCGCCGATGATTTAAAAAACAACAACTCGTCATCAGCGGAATTGAAAATTGAATTTCAATTTCCGAGGTTGTTTAGGACAGAACGAAGACCAATAATATCTGAGAATATCTTGTGAAGCTTAAGCCATTTGAAAACACATCTGTGGGCGCCTACAAACAGACAGTCGACCGACGAAATACAGGCGCCCAGAAGCATCATCAGCCGACTCTTCTCTCTGCCTATTCTCAATTTGTGCAGACGTTTATGGATTTTCTAGAGGTGTGCATAATTTTCTTTCGCACTTGGCGCCCGGTGGGCAAAGCACTCCTCGGGAGGGACCTCCACCGTGCAGTCCATTCTTTGAACGTTACTCTATTACAGAGCTTCAGCACTAAATCTTCCCCCGTATACTGTCTGGAAATCTGCGCTATAAAAACGCTCAGTTATTTTGCGAGTCGAAAGTCGGCCTGAAGCCCCCGTGTACATGTAATGGTCGCTAGATTTCATTAATCAGCGAAAGAGGAAACGTACAGAAAGAAAGGCAGGACGGAGATTTTCGTCCGTCCTGTATACAGACGTCCCTGGCGAAGCATGACCGTCGTCGACACACAGGAGTCGTGATTATGTTTTGCAACACGAGTCGAAATGCCAGCAGCACACGACTGACAGATAAATGCACGGATGCTGATCTATGGCCGAGGACTCGGTTCTAAATGCAGGAGAAAAACAGTCGTTGTGAATAACAAGGATCTGAACAGTCATTCTTGCTGTGTTTTTTCCTCCACTTGCTAAAATCACAGACTCCATGGACAGTTATTATAGCCTCCTTATATATATAGGCCTATATATATATATATATCGCCTTCATGTTTTCTCGGCATATATATATATATGCCGAGAAGATATATATATATATATATATATTTTCGACCTTGCAGTGTTCTGCGATTTCTAGACCAATCGGCTTTTTTTAGCATTTAAAAGCTTGAGTGGTTTCCTGTTGCGCCAACATGTTAATCGCGATTTAATAAAACAGAATTATATGATTATTTTGGACAATTAATAATGTCGAATTGTTTCTGCAGAGACTGCAAACACTTCGCTAGTCTATTTATAAATCAGAATGTATTTTCGAGAGAAAAATAGAATCGCTTGCAGATATAAGTGATACTCACGAAACAAGAATATCAATAAGAGAGTATTTCATAGTTGACACAATTTGCGTTCAAAAAGGAAACCATTCAGGGTTATTTCTAGGTATATCAATTTTTGCGGGGGTGTTGATATATTCTGGGGTCCCTCCCTCCCCTTATGGCAGCGGTTCTCAACCTTTATAGTGCCGCGACCCTTTTCATTCAATTACCCATGATGTGGCGACCCCCAACGGTTAAATTATTTTCGTTCGCAATGTAAACTGCTAAAAATAATAATGCTACGACAATCAAAATGTTCGAAATCGTTATTATTTAATTGTCTCCGTGTCTATCCTCGAATGACAATTATAGTAAAACAACTGTAACAACGTCGTAACTACCACTGAGGACATTTTGTACAATAACAAGAAAAGAGACAACCCCATATTTCTGATGGTCTCGGGCGACCTCTGGCAAATCGTCATTCGACCCCTTGGGGGTCGCGACCCACAGGTTGAGAACCGCTGCCTTATGGCGAGCGATACCATCCTAGCTGCATCATAATTAGGGGATGCTGCTCTCAGATTGGGGGGGGGGGGGGTGTTTGGGAGGGGTGTTAGGGGGTGTAAAAGTATATCTAAAACCATTGGCAGAAGTTTACAAAACTTCGGCTGTCTTCTTGAAATCTGGTGGTTTGGTCTGTTACATTGCCTGCTGAAGGTTACAGAAGGCATATGCAGCGCCTGACTCCAGACTGGCAACGCTGTCAAATGCCTAAGATAATTAATCTATTTATAAATCTGATAATACGCAAGGGTTTCGTGGTCGAGTGGTTAGGGAGCTGGGTTGCTGCTAGTCGTGAGGTCCGCGGTTCGAACCTCGTCCGCCACAGAAACTGCCAGCTGTTTCAGCCTCAGCCGCTAACTCAGCCGACTCAGCTGCAAACGAGCACAGAGGGCGATTGCTCGGTGGAAGGAAAGGCTGACAACCGCCCTCTCGTTCAGCAGCCGATGTGAGAGAATACATGAAGGCGCTATCGATTCAGTTATCCTATGAATTCTGAACCTGTGAAGCAACAACCTTTACCTTATGAATATACATGAGCCACGGAAAAGGTTTACGATTCAATGCGCCCTCTTGCGTTGCTATTCGACTGAAAATCATAACAACATATTAATGCCAGGTGGTAGTTGAAATTATATATATATATATATATATATATATATATATATATATATATATATTGTCCTCAGTACTTTATTTCCGAAGCTCTTATAAGAAAAAATGCCCGGCTACAAAAATTAATGCGTGTCAACTCTCGTCTGGTTCCTCGAGAGGTCGGCAACGGAAAATAGTCCTCAAAAAGATATACACTTATATATATATATATATTTTTTTTTAGCCCTCGGTACTTCATTCCCGAGGGGCTTATGAAAAAATTGTCCGGAGACATATAGAAATAGTGTGCTAACTCTCGTCCGGTTCGAGGCGTGGAAAAGAACCTCGGAAGGCGATTGCGCTGAAGCGTTGAATTGCAACTGACAAGCGCTGGAAGAGGAAACTGCCTTCCCTTTGTCTCCGGAATTGTCTCTATATGTCTCTTTTGTCTATATATATATATATATATATATATATATATATATATATATATGTGTGTGTGTGTGTGTGTGTGTGTGTGTGTGTGTCTCCGCATCTGAGAGCCTTAGTGCTCAATTGATAGTTGCTATTTTACGCAATTATGTCTGGAAACTTGTCTGCATGAGGAGACGCGACTGATGCCTTGTACTACGAGACAGATCAATTATTATGCGCCAATATAGATGATGCCTGACAGATGATACATGATACAAAGTCGTAAGCAACGAAACATCTGAAGCTCTCTCTCAATCGCATTGACTTTTCAGCGTAGAGCGCTTCTATGGCGCCTTCTTCGCGGTGTCAGTGGACAGAAAATGTCGAAAGAGAACTCTCGGTCGACTGTGATAATTATAATTCGTAAAAGTGAGAAACTCAGCTGTGAATATAGAGCCCCAAAGCAACAATTGAACTCCAATGGCAAACTCAGATCCCCCACCTCTCTGTCTGTCTCTCTCAGTCTCTGTTTCTCTATCTCTCTGTCCTTCTCTCTCCCCTCTCTTTCTCTCTGTCTCTTTCTCTGTCTGTCTCACTTTTTCTGTGTATATCAGTCTGTCTGTGTCTCTGTCTCTGTCTCTCTCTCTCTCTCTCTCTCTCTCACTCTCTTTCTCTGTCTAGCTCTCTCTGTGTGTATCTCTCTCTTTCTCCCTCCCTCCATCTTTTCTTTTTCTCTCTTTCTCTGTCTCTCTTTGCATCTGTCTCTCTTTGTATCTGTCTCTCTTTGTATCTGTCTCTCTTTGTATCTGTCTCTCTTTGTACCTGTCTCTCTTTGTACCTGTCTCTCTTTGTACCTGTCTTTCTTTGTATCTGTCTCTCTTTGTATCTGTCTCTCTTTGTATCTGTCTCTCTTTGTATCTGTCTCTCTTTGTATCTGTCTCTCTTTGTATCTGTCTCTCTTTGTATCTGTCTCTCTTTGTATCTGTCTCTCTTTGTCTCTGTCTCTCTTTGTATCTGTCTCTCTTTGTATCTGTCTGTGTCTCTCCCGCTCGTAAAGAACGACGACGGTATTAATTCAATCGTCCTTGAAATTGAAACCGCCAAGAATCGATGCTCAGAGGAAACCTTAACCACTTTCTCGCTACGCAATGGATTCGGTTGGATTCGAACCTGCAACGAATCCTCTCGCGTCGTACGATCACCTGCATCTACACCGCAATGTAATCTAAAGTCGATGGACACTAAACAAAAGGCTTTTAACCGGCGAACATCAGCGCCAAAGTACAAACGCACACGGCGGGATCAGAGACGAATCGGCTTCTATCGAAACCTCAGATACTCAATCGCCGAAACTAAACAAGGTTGAAGACAAGGTCAAGGTTGAAGACAAGGTCAAGGTTGAAGACAAGGTTGAAATTACAGAAATAAAGCTTTAAAAAGTAAAGTTCTTCTCGATAACTCAATGCTAACCTCAAAGCTCATAGGGCGGCGCTGATCTCCGTTTCCAAGGCTCTCAGTCAGGCGACTGGTGCAAGTTACACGATACGGGACCAGTGTTCTCATGCAACGCGCCTGTTTACTCCGCGGATTAATCCGCTACTCGTTTGCCATCGCCATCTGGCGAAAAAGAAGGCTAAGTCGACCTTAGGCTTCTGCAGGAGTTGAACCCGCGACCTTCTGATCCATCGTCCAACGTTGTTACCACTCTGCTAGCTAACCACCCCCCCCACAGAAATAGAGCAATTGCCTCTATAGCAAAAGTAGACACGCGCTCTCGCCAGCCTTCTACAGGTTGTAACTGCCTCAGACATGGACATGGGTCCAATTTTTAAAACCCAACCCAACCCGCCACTATTCAAACCCAACCCACGGAAACAGCTAGGTTACTTGACCAAACCCAACCCATACATAAAAATTTCTTAAATCCTCCTTCATTTCATAGACGAACGGGAATGTATTCCATTTGGCATATTTCATATTTCTGGATGCCTTTAACTTGTATTTCCGGTTGCTCCTGTGAAAAGGCATCGAAACAGATTAAGGGTAATTAGTAGTGATTTTTAAAAATCACTAATATGTACCCATTTGCAAAATATAACACAACAACCTGGCAACCCAACCCAACCCACCATAAAATGAAAATTTCGGACCCAACCCAACCCAACCCATGGGTGGACCCAACCCATGTCCATGTCCGAACTGCCTGCAAGAAAGCGTCTTAACACTGTAATGCATCAGACAATTGCTAAAGATGCCTGAAATAATTAGGTCGTAATATCTTCTGTCTAAAGTAAGCGTCAGATATCAGTGCGCATAATGAATTTGATCAGCCAACGGTCCACACGCAACGGAAAACAAGCTTCGACTTTTCTCTGTTGAGCAAATACGAATTATTGGTGTTTTCTTTGTAGACGGATTCAAATGTCACACTAGGTTTCCTCAGTGTATGCAATGTATCAGGTTATATTAGTCATATTCAAATTTCGTGTTTTTAAAAATAAAAGTGCATAATTTTAGAAATTGTATTAATTCATCGTAGAGTCAGTTTGTTAATTCTATAGGATGATTATTTCTAACAATTGGACGATAATTTTCAGACTTTTTCGCAAAGCCACGAAACTGCCTCAGGTAATAGACACTGATAAACAGGTATATCAGTTGCCATAGTAACGCTTTTTCGTGTAGAATGTGCCACATTTATTAGTAATATTCTTCAAAAGAATATTACAAAATCGTACAGAAGCGACCGAGCAAAAGGTGATTTTAGGGAAATAGGCGCTATCACAGTCTTAAGATAAAATTATTCGAGAGCTTTTCAAACCAGATAAATAGTCTATATAATTTTATAATGAACTGTTTTGCTGTTCAGAGCGTAAATTGTCTTTGCCAGAAAAGCATGCGGCGAAATTTTTGAAACGCTTAAAAATATGAAAGTTTGAGTTAAGAATTTCTGATGACGGTCTCAACATTATTATTATTATTATTATTATTATTATTATTATTATTATTATTATTATTATTAGTAGTAGTAGTAGTAGTAGTAGTAGTAGTAGTAGTATTATTATTATTATTATTATTATTATTATTATTATTATTATTATTATTATTATTATTATTATTAGTATTAGTATTAGTATTAGTATTAGTATTATTAACGTACTGATTAGTGTGGTAACTCGTCCAAACGAACTGCGTGTGAACACATTAGTAGTTTTTAGAATGATTTTTTGATCCACTGAGATCTGGTGTACGGAATAATTCGATTTTCCTCAGAATTATTCCGATGAAACTACTCATCTGCGGAAGAGAGAGAGAGAGGATTATTCTGGGTCAGCATATCTGCGCGTTTCATTGCATTTGTCGGACGTTGGTGCTTGAGAAGTCTTCTGTGGTCCAATTGTTCGGAGATTCCGAACGCAGAGATGATCTCGCATGGTCATCGTAAGATAAGAGCGCTCTTCTTGCTTATTCGTTTCTCTTTTATTTTATACGGAAATCAACCGCGTCTTTCGTCGGTCAGCAATATAACTGTTGGCTTCGTCGTCGTCTTCGTCATCGTAGGAATGTCGATGGCCATAATAAGGCGTCGAAATCAAGTGCCGGTGTCGTATAAAATTATTTCCCTGATTTGTGTGTGTGATTGATTGGTCGGCAGATAGCCTGTCAATCAAGATTAGAACCGCCCTCCCATAGCAACGACAACTATAAATTTATTTCCTCCTTGGGAATTCTTTGCAGGCAACCAATGGCAATGCTTGAAGCAATTATATGGGTGGAGCCATGAGGCATAACACATACGCAAATCTCATGCATATACACAAGTTCATAAATATTCATTACCTATAACCACGGTGATTAGCTGCCAATTAAGTCAATCACAGTCGTCCTATCCATCATTTGTTTTTCGAATGCGGTCAATCGCGATTTTGACAAAGTAGTTTCAAGTTTCCATTTGACAAAGTAGCTTCAAGTTCACATTTAATCAGATAGAAATTGCAATAATCACTTGGTGTTAAATGTTGTAGGCCTATTACGCTCACTGTTATATTGTTCTGCAGTGTTTTTTTGTTACTCATCCTCGTACTGTACATTCATTGGTTTGTCAATAAACTTCTACGGTGCCACAATCATATCAGTGGTTTACACACAGGTTTTCTTAGCCTCAGAAACCACTTAAAATCACATTATTATTATCATAATGCCCAGGGCTTCAGCCGATGGTGCACAAAACCCAAATTGAACTAGAGCCAGGTCAATTAATTACGGTATCTGTAAAAAGTAGAAAATTTGCATTATCCATTGAGGAAAAATATACATTATGGGAGCCTGAACTGTATATATAATTGTTTAGCGATACCAGATCAGTTGGAAAGATTTTAAGGACTAAACTTTCCTACCTATCTACACATAACTATATAGTGAGGAAATGAAATTATAGCCGGTTATAAATTTATTTCCTATTCTACGGTCTATCTATACCTGTTTAAAGCATTAGATGGAAGTGATATCCTATGGGTAATAAATTTATTTCCTAGGAAATAAAATTATAGCCGGCTATAAATGTATTTCCTAGTCTACTGTCTATCTATACCTGTGTATAGCATTGATTGGAAATGATATCCTATGACTTGATGTTTAATAATGATTTTGGAATGCACCCTCCTCAGTTTTCGATGTCAAAATTCAAATCTAGTTCAACTTCCTTCTGTCAACTGATGAAACAGTTTCTTAAGCCAAGGCACTAATTATGGTGTATCCATCAGATCTGGAAGAGGCAATTACTGACGACTTTCTTCTATTTTCACAAATATTTGGCAAGATTAAAAGAGTGGCTGAAATGCTTGGCCTAGGGCTCAAATAAAGAATAGGATGGTGATACGTTTTCCAAATGTAAATATTGCTTTCCGAATCTACCTTTCAATTTTTGGAACAAGTTGTAAAGGCGAACGTTCATTTTCCAAACTGAAACTTATAAAAACTTATCTTCGGTCAACGATAGGATAAACATGACTATCCTCCCTGGCACTATTTTCATTCGAAAAAGACGATGCGGGAAATGACATTTGAGGACATCGTAAGTGACTTTGCTTGCTTATGAAAAGACCCAAAAAGTTTACATATCGTAACACTGCTCAAGTGCTCATATTAATAGATATTATACTGTTTGTGACTGCTAGAGTTAAACGTTATTAAATTTGTATCTGCAAGACTGCAATTTCTGCCATGGCCTATTTTCTACTCTCTTCATGTTCTCCATATACATCTGACTTTCGAAGGCCCCTGAAAAGGTCGTAGGCCCTGGGCACAGTGCCCAATGTGCCCAGTAGATAAAACGGCCCTGCATATAAGCTTATAGCCTTCTGTTGTGGTTAGGTTTTTGAGTAAGATATAGTAGACTAAGGGCTCGTCTATAAATACGTCACGCGGTTAGGGGGAGAGGTCCGGCCATTTGTGACGAAGTGTGAGGACGGGGGTTCCGTAAATGTGTCGTCCCGCAATTTTTTTTAGGTGATTACCTTTGACATTTTTTGCTTGTAAGGGATTTTGGAGAGGAAAAATACAATTATGACCTTTTTTTGCTTGTCATGGTTTTTCGAGAGGAAAAAATACAAGGATGGCCATTTTTTGCTTCTCAAGACTTTTCGAAAGACGAAAATTCGGGGAGGAGGTCGGCCCCTGTGACGTCATATTTTAGGGGGTCCGACGTTTTGTGACGTCGCGTTACGTAGGGGAGTGCCAAAAATCGCGTGACGTAATTTATGGACGACCCCAAAGATGAATTTAGGCTTAGTCGGAGTTTATGGCAGTTGCTAGTATTGTTCATTAGGAACTGGAATTATGTAGCACCAGCATTACTTGACTATTGTGTTTAAAGTACTTTTGTGGGTTTCTTCCCTTCGCCTCCTCTTCTTCACTTCCTCCCAATCGTATAGTTATTATTATAAGATAGCCATTATCAGCATTATTGCTTGCTAAGTCTAATCGTATCTGCATATAATCAGCGGCTTATCAATCGCAAAAGAATCGCATTTTCCGGTAAACTCACTACGGGTGGTCTTGAGTATTTTTAACAGTTTAAGTCGATATTGATCATCTACAACAGACCGCTTACACTTATTTTCAAATGCGGATGCTACTAAAAATTGAATCATGCATTTTCACTTCAAATATGCCAATGATTTGCCATTGTTCTAGCACAGCTGATCTTTATTTAATGATCGTTGTTCTGATAATAATTATTTCGACAAATGTCATGTTTTTCTCTGGCGCTTCGTCATAAATCGTCATTTTAATGTCGGCTTATACACAGAGGATAAACTGATAGGCCTATTGAGATTTCTAATCCGGAAACGCATTTTATCGTCTGTTGGTAGTATCTTCCTCGTCACTTTAATGAAGGCCATCTCTTGTTGCTAAGGATAGCATTCACTATATATTACTCTACTGAAGCATTTTTTCAACCATGCTTTTTCGTGGGAAATTGAAATCCGTTTTTCAGTTAATACCATCAAGATAACGCCAAAATGCCAAGTGCCAATGAAATAGATAGGTAGGAAATAAATTTATTACCCATAGGATATCATTTCCAACCAATGCTATATACAGGTATAGATAGATAGGAAAAAATTTATTACCGGTTATAATTTTATTTCCTATGAAATAAATTTATTACCCATGTGATATCACACGATGGTCACACGTTCCAATTCCACCAGGACATTATCCGTGCCACGCACTCGTACCAGAATGGGAGAGCGTGCGTTCAGGGTGATTGGTCCATCACTCTGGAATCAACTTCCGCCTCCTCTCAGAGATGGAATTTTAAACCGTGACATTTTTCTCGCTCGACTTAAAACATATATGTTTGACCTGGTAACCGAGGCGCATTTGTAATAATTGCGCCTAATAAATGAACTTTATGTATGTATGTATATCATTTCATTTCCAACCAATGCTATATACAGGTATAGATAGATAGGAAATAAATTTATTACCGGTTAGAATTTTATTTCCTAGGAAATAAATTTATTACCCATGGGATATCATTTCATTTTCAACCAATGCTATACACAGGTATAGATAGATAGGAAATAAATTTATTACCGGTTATAATTTCATTTCCTAGGAAATAAATTTATTACCAATGGGATATCATTTCATTTCCAACCAATGCTATACACAGGTATAGATAGATAGGAAATAAATTTATTACCGGTTATAATTTCATTTCCTAGGAAATAAATTTATTACCCATGGGATATCATTTCATTTCCAACCAATGCTATATACAGTTATAGATAGACAGTAGACTAGGAAATAAATTTATAACCGGCTATAATTTTATTTCCTAGGAAATAAATTTATTACCCATAGGATATCATTTCCAACCAATGCTATATACAGGTATAGATAGATAGGAAATAAATTTATTACCGGTTATTATTTTATTTCCTAGGAAATAAATTTATTACCCATGGGATATCATTTCATTTCCAACCAATGCTATATACAGGTATAGATAGACCGTAGACTAGGAAATAAATTTATAACCGGCTATAATGTTATTTCCCTGCTATCAGTAGGCTATATAGTTATGTGTAGATAGGTAGGAAATAAATTTGTCACCCATAGGATATGATTTCATTTCCAACCAATGCTATGCACAGGTATAGAAAGACAGAAGATAGGAAATAAATTTATTACCGGTTATAATTTTATTTCCCCACCAACAGCAGGCTATATAGTTATATGTAGAAAATAAAGTTATTGCCTGCTACTATCCGTATGCATTAAAGTGATTAAAGCTATTTTTAGATATTATGTTGATATGCGGAAATAAATTTATACGGAAATAAATTTATACGTATGCCACATAATTTTATTTCCCTAGCAACCGCAGGCTCCGCCCAGGAAATAATTTTATGGCGGAAATAAATTTATACGACACCGGCCAAGCATCGTTCCTAGATTTTTACTGCACATGAGTCACAACAGATATCACAAACTCGGGATACGTCTTAGAATTTGCAACAGCACCCCACCCCCAGAGGGGATCTAGAAGTTTGATTCCTTTCATCCGACTCCCAATGAAGGTTAACAAATTGGGAACGCCAGCAGTCTGTTGTCTGACTCAAGTACATTTGTTTTTGAAAATCGACGATTTAGACCAGCGGTTCTCAACCTTTAATATGGTGCCGCGACGCTCTTAATTCAATTACCCATGATGTGGCGACCCCCAACGGTTAAATTATTTTCGTCCAAAATGTAAACTGCTAAGAAAAATAATGCTACGACAATCAAAATGTTCGAAATCGTTATTATTTAATTGTCTCCATGTCTATCCTCGAATGACAATTATAGTAAAACAACTGTAACAACGTCGTAACTACCACTGAGGACATTTTGTACAATAACAAGAAAAGAGACAACCCCATATTTCTGATGGTCTCGGGCGACCCCTGGCAAATCGTCATTCGACCCTCTTGGGGGTCGCGACCCACAGGTTGAGAACCGCTGATTTAGGCAGTTGTTCCCTCAGCAGATTCATTATTTAACAATGTTATTACCTATTAAGCTATTTATTTATGGCGTCATTTATATATGTATATAGTAGTAGTAGTAGTAGTAGTAGTAGTAGTAGTAGTAGTAGTAGTAGTAGTAGTAGTAGTAGTAGCAGTAGCAGCAGTAGCAGCAGTAGTAATAATAATAGGCATAATAATAATAATAATAATAATAGTGGTGGTAGTAGTAGTATTAGTAGTAGTAGTTTGAAAATCGGTTGACATTTGGTAAAGATATATCAATTCTAACTCGATGACCCCAATGTTTGAACATAACTATTATCGGTGAGTTTCGCGAAAGTTTTGAATTCTGAGAATTCTGATCAAAATTACATGATCCAGCGAAGGCATTATGTCCATTCCCATTGATGCTATTGCTGGATTGTGACTGAATTCCTAAATCGATTTCTGTTCCATGAATTATTTTAATTTTAGTTTCCTACTTTTTTGAATTTGAATCAGTACACTTACGTTGACTATCAAGTTTCAGAAAATTCACGCGAATGGGCGTTAACTCGGTTGAAGGAAAAGGCGGCGAGTTAGGGAAATTAATTGCGCAAAATCCTATTGCATTTGCACAAAATTGGGTGGTAAAACAGCCAATATCCCCCGTCATTTTTGATGGGTAAACACCTAGTAATAATAATAATAATAATAATAATAATAATAATAATAATAATAATAATAATAATAGAGTAAAGAGTGGTTGTTTAGTAGGGGACTATGCCGTATCTTAGACTATTTGCCTATGTAGGCTATATCGTGGTCCATGCAGCCGTTGCAGCGTTGTTTTTTGCAACAGCTGAACTTTTCAGTCAACATAAAGAAATCTACCGGCAGACTGTACGCCATGTACAGCAGTTGTCTTGATCTATAACATTAATGGCATAAAGCCATAAACTGATCAGCGCAGACCGACAGACTCTGACAGATGAATTGTCAGAGACGGAGACAGGTAGTCAGAGTCCATCGCCATAATTCATTGCACGCCATTAATCGAGGACCATCGAGGACCATCACCACCATGCCGATCAACGCACTGCCAAATGCATTCCACGCGACAGAATGAATTTCGAATATCACCCTCAGCGATGGGTCCACGCGTTGTGATGTAAATAGGCTGTTTGGAATAAATATCAAAGAATTACACAGCACAGCTCGGCCATTGCGCAAGCCTCTGTTGGGGCTCCAACCAAGCCTCTATCGCACGAGTTATTTGTAACTTTGTAATGTGTTCACACGCAGTTCGTTTGGACGAGTTACCACATTAATCAGTACGTTGATGATGATGATGATGATGATGATGATGATGATGATGATGATGATGATGATAATAATAATAATAATAATAATAATAATAATAATAATAATAATAATAATAATATTGGACTAAATATTAGAACAAAACAAACTGCTTCAAAATCTGAATAAAATTTCCGTTAATTAATAAACCAGCTCTTTAATAGTGAACTCGACAACGTAAATAGCGCATATATTTAGACTTCGAATTCTCAAAGTAATGACAGAATATGCTAAACGTATAGAAGAATCGAGATGATTTCTTCTCCGTCATTTGAAAATTGTGGCAAATTTCTGACCTAAACACGGTGTTTTTTAACATGTTAACTGCGGGGGCCGCGGCCCCCCTAGTAGTTTTCCTGGCCCCCGCAGTAATTATTGCGGCCCCCCTTTCATAAAAAGGCCCCCTAGTGGTTATTCCGAGTTTTCTCTCTTATGCATTGGCAGTCAGTCTTTTAAGAGAAGCAGTGTCTTTCGAACTGACGCACAGAATCACGCTCGAGCGCACAGCCGCACACTGTAGTGTACACTGTACACTGTAGATTAAAATATGAGTCCGTGATGCAAGGACCAGTCAGCTCTGATTCCTGGTTGGGCTCTGAGGGATGTGTAGCCTACAGCTGCAAAACATGGCGCGCGCACACACAGAGAGAGAGAGAGAGAGAGAGAGAGAGACAGAGACAGAGACAGAGACAGAGACAGAGACAGAGACAGAGACAGAGACAGAGACAGAGACAGAGACAGAGACAGAGACAGAGACAGAGACAGAGACAGAGAGACAGAGAGGGAGAGACAGAGACAGAGACAGAGAAGAGATCGGATTACTACGACCAACCCAGCAGATATAGGAATACGCACCAGGCATGGTATGAAAAGTCTGAAGTAGACATATATAACTTATGGCTCAGGGCATTTTAAAAAATGTAAACTACGGGGCCGCCCCCCAGTTATTTTCCTGGCTCCCACAGTAATTATATGGCGGTCCGTCATTCATAAAAAGGCACCCTAGAGGTTATTCCTAGTTTTTCTCTATTGGGCTAACACTGTTTAGCATAGATTTTTACTTATGTAATGACTTCTTGTGTTAATCTGAGGAATGAACGATACGTTGATGACACCACACAGAAAGAAAACTACAACGGTCAATAGACAGAGTGGCAGAAGAGAGTGAAAAGAAAGGACTAAGAATAAATACAAAAATATGTACTGTATGGTAATAATAAAAAAAGAAATTTCTAAGTGCAGACTACAATATATATATAGGGGATAGAAAAAAAACAGGTAACAAAGTTCAAATATCTAAGAAGCATTTTCACAAGCGATGGAAGAAGTGAAAAGGACGTTGAAACCAGAATAGGGATGGCGAAGACAGCCTTCACTCAACTTAAAAGGATCCTCACAAATAAACACATCGCAACAACAACAAGGCTCAGAATTCTTCAAAACTATGTTTGGGCAGTTCTGATGTACGGGTCAGAAACATGAACGTTGACAAAATCAACAAAAAGGAAACTGCTGCAGAGAGGTGGTTTCTCAGACGTAGGCCCACGCAAAAAATTTCATGGACAGAATAAATAGCCAATGAGGAAGTATTAAAAGCCTCTGGTGTAAAAAGATAATTGCTACAAACCATAAGAAAACGACAGTTGGAATTTTTCGGACATCTAATTAGAAAGAAAGGATGGATTGGAAAATCTAGTCATAACAGGAAAAAGAGGGTAAAAGCGGTTCGCCCCCCGCTGCCCGACTCGCTACTTCACTGGAGCTCAGTATTCTGGATTGTTACTAACGGTAAATGTAGGCCTATGTATGTCATAAGTTGGGTTGAAATAAACAAATTTCAATCAATCGATCAATTAATAAACTAAAATCGGGGAGTGCCAAAATTAGTTTTCATCCGGAATTTTAAAAGTTTTTCATCGGCCCCCCTAGTAGTTTTTCCTTAAAAAACACCTTGGACCTAAAACTGTTTTTAGAACGAAGTGGCTTTGACTAATGAGGCGTCTCAGTAAATACTAATGTTTTATACCAAATTCTGGTCAGAATTTTAAAATGGTTTGACCAAACTGGTCGGATCGTCCTAGTGCGAACGCACGGGAACGGCGTTAACACACATTTTTCCACATAGGCTATATTCCACATATATTGATATGCAATTGGCCTGGTGCGTGTTTTACTTACGCAATCGGTTCTTTTATCAGTTGCATTTGATTACTTGATGAGCGAAAAAGCTTATCGCTACTTTTTGACACTTGATGAGCAAAAATATCATCACCGCTATCAATCTAAAATATTTCGAAATTTCGAAACTTTTTATGGGCACGTAGGAATTTCTCTCGACGGTCCTGGAAATGCGTTATCGGACCTTTTTTCCTAGAAAAACACTGGATCGACCTAAATACCTACTTAAGAATGACAGATCGGAGACTGAAGGAATTGCATCGCGTTGTTATGAAAACATAAAAACGTAATGCTCTGTCCGGCAAAAGCAATGTGTCAGTTGACGTGTTGAATCATAAATGATATTGTATTTTACTTTTTATTGTAACCGCTCTAAATCTGTCATTCTCGCGGCTTATAAGCCACCACAAAGCATTCTAGAAAGCTTTAGTTAATATTTTAATGTTAAACAATGATTTCTGCTCTCTTAAAAGAGTCTTATGGATTATAGCGACCTACTTGCAAGCAGAGATGTCCATGGGTTGGGTTAACCCATGGGTTGGGTTGGGTTGGGTTGGATTGGATTAGGTTGGGTTGGGTCAGACTTTTCATATTAATGGTGGGTTGGGTTGGGTTGGGTCAGAAAATAAGTCATGGTTTAAGAAACTGTAATGTATTACAGTGGGTTGGGTTGAGTTTGTTCAAGCAAACCTATTATCGGCATGGGTTGGGTTGTGTTGGAGATTCGATGGGTTGGGTTGGATTGGGTTCTAAAAAATGGACCAATGGACATCTCTGCTTGCAAGTAGGCCCCATAGGTCAACGTAGTCTCAGCTCAGAAAAAGTCAGAATTAGAAATTCAAGTTTAGAACCGAGATCGGTGTTGCACAATTTGCAGAACAGTATCAATATAATTCCATTTTTTTCATTGGCCGATAAGACTTATAGCTAATTTCAGCCTTTATAGGAAAGCTAAAAATAGCAACTCCATTACGTCATCGTTATGAGAACTTAACATTGAGCAATGCGTTTATGCGAGAATAATAATTCAGATTCGTTAAACCGTTGACTTAGACTTAATTCTCTGGATTTACATAAAATCACCCAAAATGTTTCAGATTAAAATTTAACTAGACAAAGAAACATTTGTGGCCCATGAAACACTTGTGACTGGTCATGTAAATGCTTCTATGGTGATAATCTATTCAGCAGTTTTCAGTGGCGACTCCAGGATTTGGCAAGTGGGGCACCGTTGGGGGTGGCAACTTCTAAGCATGAGGGTCAACCATTTGTTAATAGGTATGTAGTAGTAAGTATAGGGTCCCAACAGGGGGTCCACTTGGAGGACCAGACATTCGAAAGGGGGCACAGATCCCCGGGCGCCCTATTTGGAGCCGCCACTGGCAGTTTTCTCTGAAGCTTGATCAAAATATAAAAGTATTGCGTAACGCTATAGATGAGTCAGTGATAGCGATTTCAACACACGCAAACACACAGGTCTTTAAGAAAGTAGAATGGGGCAGGCTCCCATCAGTAAATATAATTAATGCATCAGCCAACGACCGTGTTTGAGATCAAGCCGTCACAAAGCATGGCTGTCATTGGCTGAGGACATTCAATTAGGCCTATAATGTTATAATGTTAAAATCCACTAACAATTGTGTCATGGAGCCGAGCAGTTAGTTACTTTTTATATTGTATTGTCCGAATCATGCGTAACATGGACCAACGATTAACACCTTAGTGTATAGAAGTGGTACTACAAAAATGCATAATGTTATAGCGTACAATCGCAACGGCCGAAAGGCTATGCGCTTAAATAATAATAATTACCACCTGCAAAAATGTTATAATGCAATAAATGCTACAATGTTACAATGTTACAATGCTATAATGCTATAATGTTATGTTATAATGCTATAAATATAATTATGCACTTCTATAGCACCATTTCTAATACTCAAGGGTATCAATCGATGGTACTTCAAATCCATCCGCAAAAGACCAGGTCATTCCAGAGATCAGTCAGAGGGAAACAGCAAGACAGACTATGGAGGAAATGCTAGTTGGAAGAGATGTGTTTTAAGCCTAGATCTGAAAATGCTCAGTTTATTGGAAGATCTGACAACCAGAGGGAGAGAGTTCCAGATTTTTGGCCCAGAAATAGAAAAAGCTCTCTTACCAATTCCAGTGTTGGTTCTAGGTACATTTAACAATGAATCAGCAAATCTTGTTGAATGATAATGTTTCTGATGGTTTAACACAGATTTTAAATATTGAGGTTGGCCAGACTGCAGTATTTTAAAAACAAGGACACCAGTCTTAAAAACAATTCTCTGTTCTACTGGCAGCCAGTGTAACTTTTGAAGGACAGGTCTAATGTGATCATGTTTGCGAGTTTTTGTAATGGCCCGAGCCACAGAATTCTGAATCCTTTGAAGTTTTTGTATGTTAGATTTGGCCATACCATTGTAAAGAGAATTGCAATAATCAAGCCTACTGCTGACAAGAGCATTGGCAAGAGGAATCAGAGCAGGTTTCTGCTATAGTGTTATAATGTTATAATGCTATAATGGTGTAATGTTATAATGCTATACTGATATAATGTCATAATGTTATAATGCTATAATGTTATTATGCTATAATGCTATAATGTCATTATCTTATAATGCTATAATGTTATAATGCTATAAATGCTGTCAGAATGATTTTGATATTGGGCTATATAGATAGAAAGGGGCGGGGTTTTTGAGAGATCTAGGGCGTAGGGGTCATCTTCCGTTTGCGTTTTTTAGTTCTTCTTGCTGGTTTTGATAGCGTGGACTTGATGCTGTATTTTTATTTTATACATTTATTAAAATATTCGTTATAATTTCCAGTTGAGTGTGCTTCAGTGGTTCCGTAGTTAGACAAACTCTCTCACGAATGCTATAATGTTATAATGTTAAAATGTCATAATGTTATAATAAGATAATGCGATACTCCGTTTCAGTTATGTCCATTTGAATACGAGATTCGAATAAGGGACAACAGCTTCTCGAAGAAATGTACTACTTGAATTCATCGCTATCTTAGCGGCTAAACGCTTTGAATTCACAGCTATAACCTAGACGCCATCGAGGATACTAAAACCCACCCGAATTTTTTTTTAACACGCAGTTCACGACCTTCATCCGTCGACCTTTCCTGACCAAAAACTCAGTCGTTTAAACAAAGACCGTGAAAAGAGATTGAGACAACGGTCGCCGGCGATACGAGACTGTTTATTCGACGAATTCTGTGCCATATTCTAAAGCCTCCAGCGTTATTCACAGCAGACACGCAACGACGGAAGAGGCAGAGGAAAAGATAACGCTATTCCCCACATATATATATATTCTCCAGTCTCTCTCAAAGCTCACTGCATCCATCACCTTATACAAACAAATCATTAAATAAATCGTAAAATCTATACACTTGCGCTACATAATGCATACAAATGACTGCATGCATATAAACAACAACCCATATAAATAAATGGCTCTTGTAACACAGACTGCAATGGATCTGCAAAAAGCGCAGGGAATAAATAGGGCGATGGTTTAGCCGCGTATGCTCATTTAGCGCCCTGGACCTTCTCCTGTAGCGCATTTAAATCTCCTCCATCACCGCCTTCCTCACACCTCCTCTCCCCCCCCCCATCGCCACTTCCTGTTCTATTCCGGTTGCTCCATTGTTTGAACCGGATTGCTTTTTCCAGTAAAAACGACATCTTGAATTTTATCTAATCGAGATGGCGTTCCTATTTAACAGATGGCATAAAACGTTTGCTGTGCTGGGAGGTCGGGAAACCAAATGCTCTCCTTCTATACCGGTGAAGAACATCCTTCAAGCCTTCTTCTTAGCAGTCTATCTCTCTCTGTCTCGCTCTCTCTGTCTCTGTCTGTCTGTCTCTGTCTGTCTCTTTCTCTTTCTCTTTCTCTCGTGCTTCATTTCTTCGTGAACAATTAAAACTACCCTCTCTTTGTTATTGTCTCGTCTGAAATTTTTAGACGACCTTCAAACGAGCGACCATGAGAGTCGTGTCGAGAATGACTTCTGACTTCCGCCATGCTGAGAAGATCAAAGGAAGGTCGTCGCAGCCGAAAACGACCGCTCGATGTTCTCAGTCGACTGTTTTAACAGGGCATTCTCACATCATACCGGTAAGTCACCCGTCCAGTGGAACATTTACCACGGCACAAACTGTACATTTGTATCAGACCCACGAGCAAAGTAAAAATTTAGGGACCCACTTTTTCCGTTGACAATGTTTTATGATAAATTTTTATTATTTATTTGTTCAAACAACTTTATTTTCCGAAATGCAACCATTTGTTACGCAACGTGTCGTGAAAAAAAAAGAAAAAAGCTTATCGCCACTATTACTCATACATCTGATCTGTAACTCCCGCTCTTCCGAAAGTTTCACGAGAGCAGCTTAAAAAGACTCGACAAGCAAAAAGGGTCATCTCGCCAATTTTCACGCTTGATCTGTAACTTTCTGGAAGAAAGTGTACCGTGGCCTAAAACTGTAAATCCGTGACTACATCTGTCGATTGTCCTTGAAATCGTTCAAACGACTCATAGCAGTACTGATGCGCGCGCGCGCAAACACACACACACACACACCTCCATAGAGTATTGCGCTTTTGCATCCGCTGTCTTTATTCTCTCCACGTCCACATCCCGTTCTATTCCGGTTGCGGCCTTGTACCCCTTAGGTGCTGTGTTGACGAACGCCCTCGTCATATATACCACATATATAATTATATATACATTCGCCGGTAACGGTAACGAAGGGGTTAAACTATATTGAAGAGAATGTCCAAATCGAAAAAAGTGGAAATCCATGGTCGCTAACTTATAATAATAATAATAATAATA
This sequence comes from Metaphire vulgaris, assembly GCA_018105865.1. Classification (NCBI taxonomy): domain Eukaryota; kingdom Metazoa; phylum Annelida; class Clitellata; order Crassiclitellata; family Megascolecidae; genus Metaphire; species Metaphire vulgaris. Next base: position 6,597,503 of record CM030869.1, read on the forward strand.
ATAATAATAATAATAATAATAATAATAATAATAATAATAATAATAATAATAATAATAATAAGCGCTTCTATAGCACCAGTTCTAATACCCAAGGGTATCAATCAATTGTACTTCAAATCCGTCAGCAAAAGACCAGGTCAATCCAGAGATCAGTCAGAGGGAAAGAGCAAGACAGACTATGGAGGAAAGCTAATTGAAAGAGATGTCTTTTAAGTCTGGATCTGAAAATGCTCAGTCAATTGGAAGATTTGACAACCAGAAGGAGAGAGTTTAAGATTGTAATGCACAGCACCCAAAGGAACCAAATGAAGTCTTCATTCCACCAAAACTATTTCGTCGTTTCTAATACGTTCACTCGCATTTCTTTTCTGAATCGGAAACTCTCGGAACATGTCCTGTCGGTCAGGGGTTCAATGCAGGGGCGGTCAGAGATTTTAGAGTGGAAGATAAAATGGTCTGTTTAAGGTTTCTAGGTTTGCTGTGCTCCGATATGTTAGCGGCTAGTAGCTGCTAATCAAGAAGGGGCCGCTATGATAAATACCCGACAGAGGAGCTGCACGCAATCACCAAAATGCGTACAACAGCCGGTGGGTCGCAGAAGAAACACAGGACAGAAAGTGACTGATGATGACGGAAATGAGATGGAGGAAAATCTAATCTGCAGGAATTTATGAATGCTATTAGAAATTGCGTCGATAATTATATATTACAATTGTTTTTGACCAGCCGTCGACAAAACATTGAAGTCCCTGAGATTTTCGCAACTAATTCTGTTGCGAAAGAAAATCATACGAGCAAAATCGAACATTCCCTGAAGAAAACTGCTAACGCAACCGCCTACCAGGGATATTTTTACACCCCTAACACCCGCCAACCCCCAACCCCCATTTTAAGACCGACACCCCCCCAACCTCCAATCTCAGATATGGGATGACCTTTTTTGCTTGTCAGACTTTTTTGGGCAGGGACCCTCAGAATTAACCGACACCCCCCGAATTGATAATCCTAGAAATAACCCTGAACACAACAGTCCCAGACGAGACACTTCGACCGCCATTTTGCGACACAGAGAGAGAGAAAGAGAGAGAGAGAGAGAGAGAGAGAGAGAGAGAGAGCAAGAGGCACTATTAATAACGGCTGTCCTTGTCCACCAGACAAGCGCCTAAATCATATCCTGACAAACTGGAAATTGACGAATTTTGTTTAGGACCGAGACGCCTCTGCAAAGCTCTGCACATGGAAACGGCCGAAGCGCTGCCCCTGGAATTCGTTTAGGAAATCCAATTTTCGCAATTCGAAATTATAATTCGAAAGACCGTTGGTTGTAAGACTCTGCCATAAGAATAGGCCGGTTGTCGGTCCGTCCGTCCGTAAGACCGCTGGGTAATTACTGCTGTGGGGGGGGGGGGGAATTTAGACGCTGCTTTTAGACGAAAATTCCCGTCCAGAAGACGTGTTAGACACGATTCTGTTTACTTTAAACTGACGCGGTTTTCATTAGTGCTGGTGGAATCTGCTGTGCGGTTGAGAGAAAGCATTGAACAGGGTGCTTACAGATGTTTAGAAAACAATTTTCTGAATAAAGAGTGATTAGTTTAAAAAGAACCGCAAATAAAGAAAACGACACAAAATAGGCCTACTGATCATCAGAAAACGAATCAAACGAAAAAGAGATCAATGCATAAACGACGTGTTCGTTTGAAATTAGACAAATATTTAATAAGAAATTGTGAATTAATTATTTAAGCAAATAATCAAATGACGTCGATGAGGGCAAATTCAAATGATTTGCAGACAAATTGACGCTTTCCTTAGCACGATAGAAGTTAGGGGCCATCCATAAATTACTAACGCGATTTATCCAGTTTTTTACCCTCCCCCTTCGTCACACGTCGTCACAAAAGTCAGACCCCTCAAATATGACGTCACAATGCGTTAACCCCTCCTCTTGTCGTCTTTCGAATGTAAAAATTAACGTTTCGTTATAAAATATTCATTATAATTGTTATAGTTGAAACAATATTCAGAAACTTTTCAAACTCTTTCTTAAAAATGAAGTGTATAATAATTATAAGTGTAAAATACGTTCAATTTTGCGGTAACATAGCGTTGCGGTATTAATAAAAATATTTAGTTTTAAGTGACGACACATTTCTGGAACCCTCGTCGTCACACATCGTCACAAATGTTTGAACTCCCCCTAAGCGCGTTACGTCATTTATGGATGGCCCCTTACTCAACAGACAGTCAACATGCAGTCATAATATATTAAAATACATATAACCCTAACCCTAACCCTACGTCGTTTAAGTCAATTTATCCAATTAATTACTTCTATCAATACGGATGAAAATTGACAATAGTTCCAACCTTTCGAAAAAATAAACCAATCACTTTAATTTTTTATACAACTCAAACACAGAAAATCAAACACCTGTGTTTCTTATAAATTGAAATCGAAAGCATTTAATTAATTACATTTAAACTCTTCTGCTCCCAATTAAAACATACATTGATTATACACGGACATGCAAAATCATTTTCGAAAAACTTGTTTCATTAAGCTAGGTGACTCTTTTAGTCTCTGGGTGCTGATTCCAAATATGCATTAGGATTTCCTCTAACACCACCTGCCAACAGGCACGTCGGAACGAATTTTCAGCAGGGAGTGCATTTTTCCAAAGATAAAAGTTCTGACAAACAAAAAAAGGGTCGTAATCCCTCTTTATCTTCTATTAAAAAATCCTCACTAGCAAAAAATTTAAAAAACAGCCTTATCTTTCATGGGCGCACTGCACCCCTGATTTTTTCCAGGGGGTGCAGCTGCACCCCTGCACAGGGCCATATTAAGGCGGGGGCTGAGGGGGCTGTAGCCTCCCGGCCCATCATGAAAATAGGCCCACCGATTTTCGAGATAACCTTTTTTTGCTTGTCAGCACGATTTGCAGCACGATTCGGAAGGGAGATAACATTTTTTTGCTTGTCAGAGATTTTCAGTATAGGCGACGGCCTTTTTTCTCAGCCCCCCCCCCCCCCGGCCCACTTGGACCTTAATCCGGCACCACCACTTACTACGGGCCTGCGTGCCATTCTTCTGCAGTTTTCATAAATCGAGTTCTATCTTACAGCTAAACATGATTTAATCATAGACTAAAACACTTTTGAAAGACGCTCTCTTCGGCAGAGCGCGTTAATCGCTCAACGCAGCGATGAAGATTTTTTAACAGTTTCCGAGGAGCTGCTTGCGCGGTTTGGCGCGTCGAGCATTACGAAAGAAAAACTTCCTACAGGAGACAAGAAGAGGAAAGTGCAGGGCGTTGGATCGACTTCAGCGCATCGTCTTTCGCGTCGATAGTTCTACTTTATCAACAGATAAGTCGCGATATCGCCGAGAGATATACGCTCGCGGTCTGAAACAGCAGATGAACGCAGGAAAGAATCCTTTCTTTCCGCGTTCCCCTCCACCTCGCGCAGTCATCAGGTTTCCGCGTCAAGATTCTTGACGCCTCGTCGCTGTAGTCG
>CM030869.1:6606024-6613524 GCA_018105865.1 Metaphire vulgaris
CTTGGAATTCAGTGACGCAGTCTAACTCCCAACAATAAAAAACCATCTTTTCTACGGTTAATTTATTGACGAAAACCGATGCGTCGAAATAATCACAAAAATCCAAATTTTATCGGGCTCAGAATATATACATATATATATATATATATATATCCAACCGAACGAGAGCTAGATAAAATATAATATATATACATGCTTTCGTGTGAAATACAATACATAATGTATAGAGCTACGAAATCTTGGTAATGAACAGCCATTATAAAACTAATGTGGAAATGTAAGTAATTCGAATGTCTACTCTTCTTCTAGCAGAGTTTGCATGTATGTATGTATGTATGCATGTAAAAATGCATGTATGCATTTTTGTATTCATATATGTAAGTATGTTCATGTATGTAAGTATGTACAGTATGCATGTATTCATGCACTGTGGGCCCAAGTGTCTGACTCCAGACACTTTCTTATCAGAAATCCTTTCTGACACGCACACAAGAAACATATACATATGTTACGGATAAATTGGTTTCCTAGATCTTCACAGATGAATTTAGAAGTTTTAGTAGTAGTAGTAGTAGTAGTAATAATAATAATAATAATAATAATAATAATAATAATAATAACAACAATAATAATAACTATGGATGTGATTTCGGAAATTTCCGAAAATTTCCTCCGGAATTATTGTGGAAATTTCCGGGAAAATAGCGGTACTTTTTCGGAATAATTCCGGAAAAGTTGATTATTATTTATTATTATTACTAATGTTTATTATTATTATTATTTATTACTATTTATTACTATTACTACTGTTTATTATTATTTTTTATTATCATTATTACTATTTATTACTATTCATTTGTTGGGCATTTGTTAACAACTGTCAGGATTGTAGCGCTATATAATGTTTTTATTGACATGCGAGCGCCACTTCCGGTTTCATTTTCCCGGAAATTTCCGAAAATTTCCGGAATAATTCCGGGCATTCTACTTTTCCGGAAAAGTTACAACCCTAATAACAACGAGTGGTTCAGTAGGATCTGCGCAGTGTGGCAACCACTGCGTTTCATTTTTTTACATTCATTCAAATTATGGGTTTTGTTTGAATTTTTCTCGTTTTTTGTTTTCTTGTAATTATTGATCATGGAGTCTTTAAATAGTAACAAACTTTGTAATGTATATTATCATAGCATGCTTTGTTCAATTGCAATACCCATTATTTCTAGTCTTCTACGGCATTCTATAGAACATCTAATAACCATTCAGCGCAAGATCATTCCAATATCTTTTAGTAATTTAGTTACATGTAAAGCATTTAGACTATTTTCTGATAATATCTTCTCCTTCAATTCATTCCATCTGTCAATTACTCTAGCACTGAAATGTTCACAGTTTCATGTTATGTCCTCGGGTTCCGTCGTATATACTGTGCTGTCGCAGAAGCCTTTCAAATGGCACACTTTCACATTATTTGCCATGATTTTATATGTCTCAATTAAGTCTGATCTCTCTCTCTCTCTCTCTCTCTCTCTCTCTCTCTCTCTCTCTCTCTATCTGTCTCTCTCTCTATCTGTCTCTCTCTCTCTCTCTCTCTCTCTCTCAAGTCGTTAAATCGGTGGTCTTTCTTCGTAGTTTAGTGTTCGGCATTCCATTGATCGCAGTTGTTTCCCGGCGTTGTACTCTTTTTAAACTTTTACGTCTTTCTTCAGAAAATAATTATTGGCAGCGTGCTTCTTGAATACAATATTCCAAACGTACCGTTGTCTTGCAAAGTCATTATTATATCCGTATCTCTGATCACTCTAGTTCTTTTGATCATGTCTAGATTTCTATTTCCCTTTTTAGTTACCTCAGCACAGTGGCGTAGCCAAGGGGACTTGGGGTTTAAAACGCCTCCTTGGTTGGCCGACCAAAAATTCTTTTTATCGCGTATTATTATTGTGTGCTGAGCGTGCTCTAAAAAATACATACATAAAGTATAATTGTATTGAATTCTCTGTAAATTTATATAAAGTATTAGACATATATATATGCATATATATGTAAAGTATTAGACATATATATATATAAACACTTTTCGAAAAGACTCACAAGCAGAAAAAAGGACATCATCAGTTTTCCACACTTGGCGTCCCTCCATTCTCAATGGTCGTTCGTAACCTCCTTCAGAAAATCCTGGCAACGCCACTGCCTCAGCACATTTCCTGGAATGCTTTAAACTGCTATGCATGATTACCCCTAAATCTTTCTCCTCAGTTGCAACCTTTACTCCTTTCTCACCCAATTCGAACCCCCGTAATCCATGTTTATCCCTGTCGATGTACATCGCAGAGTATTCATCGATACTATCTATAGCCCAGTGAAGAGCATTTGCCCATCCTTTAACCTTTGAGATCGTCTTATTAAGTCATCTAGTAAAACCTTGACATCAGTTTCACTACCACTCTCTCCACATAATTTTGTGTTCTCAGATCGATATTATATCGTCATAAATGTCATTGATGTACAGTATACTAAAACAACAGAGTCCCAACTCTGCAGTACTCTGGGTACCCCACCTATACCAAAAGCCGTCAACTCCACATGCCCCGATGTGGCTGATAGCTAGTCTTGAGTGAAGCGCTTAGTCAACTATTGCTGTCCCCTCATCTAGGTTGTCATAAATCTCCTCTAATAAGTCTCGCATGTTTGTTAACCCTTTTCCCCTATAAGGGCGACATCTAGGCTTCATAGCATATTAGTTATACTGTCAAGATCGCCGTGCGAAAGTGTAAAGCAATAAAGATTTTCCTTCAATTAATCCACGTTGACTGCTCTTTTAGAGCCCGTATTGTAGCAAATGAAAAATTGCATTGACTATTATTCTTTTCGAGAACACTACACAGAATACGCGTCAAAGTGCCGGTCTAGGTTTTTTCAGCTCACTGCGGGTTAACTTTATTACTTAAAAATATGTGAAGTTTTTTTAAATGAATGCGACCGAGCGAATGAGTGGGTGTCTTATTGACTCGTCCACTGGGTCTAACCAAAGGGAGTACGATTCTACTCTAGTCATCACTAAAATGGCTCTATAGGAGTTCTTTATCTAGTTTGGTCTTATACGAATTCCGTCAAATGAAAGGACAAAACAAACGAGAGCGATTATAAGAAAAGTAAACGGTGATCCGAAGACATTCAAGTCCTCTCGTTCCTCGCTCTGACTGATTAATTCGCTGTGTGAGAGAAGCCAATGTAAGGCCTGTTGAACAGTGGGTGTATAGATATGTATATATATAGATATGTAAAATCTCAGCGATTTGAAGAAATTCTCCGACAAAAGCCACATTTTCTTGCGTCACCATCTTCATTGCTTAAAATCATGCAGAAATAATCAATAACATCGTACTCGATTTCGAAATACAAGGTTCGAAACAGAGCACTTCCCAGCCATTTCATGCTACACAATAGCGCTAGAGACTGTACGAGAACGAGGGACATACACTAAATGAAAGATTGAATGTCCTGTCGAATATCTTGTGGAATGGCTAGCATGGCGATCGAGGGAAGAGCCGCGTACTAAGATATGTGATTCATTGTAGGTTATATAAAGACAAGAAAAACAAATTTTATAATTAAATTCTTTTAGCATCTTATGTCAAATTCATTCATTCATTCATTCCTAGACAATTTCTATAGCGCTGTAACAAGGCTGAGGCCCACAACAAAAGCGCTTTAACATCTCAACTATAACCCAACCTAAACAGATGCGTTTTTAATCTCGTGATGAAATGCTCGGGAGTATCAGCCATGGTGGTCTCATCAGGAAGAGAGTTCCACAAGATAGGATTACCCCTAGTGAAGGATCTCTCTCCGAACTTGGCGGTCTTGGATGGGGGAGGAACGTGAAGTTTAACGCCGCGACTCGAGCGGAGCGAAGCTCTCCTGTCATTACCCTGCGGTCTCTTTACAAGAGAGGCAAGGTACTCAGGACAGCACGGGTCATGCAGCGCTCTGTACGTCAGCCAGCATCTTTTGAACACAATTCGCTCAGGGACTCGGAGCCAATGTAGACGATCCCTGAGAAGTGGTGTTACATGTTCGCGCCAGCGACATCCGAACACAATCCTCGCCGAGAGATTCAGAACAGACTGCAGCCGTTCAAGTTTGCTAACCGGGAGGCCCAACAGGACACTATTGCAATAGTCGATCCTAGTTAGCACCAAGGCCCGGACCAAGTGTACCACTCCGGATACAGGCAGATATCGCCGGACTGATCGGATCCTTCTCAGTTGAAAGTGACATCGCCTGATCACATCGTTTACGTGTGGCTCGAATGAAAGAGTCCCATCAAAGAGTACCCCCAACAGCCGCACGCACTCGGAGGGGACAATGGTAACATCACCCATCGCGAACGGTTTGCGACTATAGATGAGAACTCAGTTGCCCATTATCAAACTATTGTGGATGTGTATTGTGTAAGTCATTCGACTTTCTACTCTTCTTCTAGCTGTGTTTGTATGTATGCATGTAAGATTGTAAGCATGCATATATGCATGTATGTTTTCATGTATGTAAGTACAATCATGTATGTAAGTATGCATGTATGCATGTATTTATGTATGTGTCTGACTCCGGACAATTTCCTATCATAAATAAATAAATAAATAAATCTTATCATAAATTTAATACAATCTGAACGCAGAAGAAATTTGATGAGAAACAGCACAACATAGAAGCCAACATAATTATAAGCAGCCAGAAAACGGATTAAGTAGACAGAATGTAAATCGAAGATGCACCGATAGAAACAATCTGTCGCCATCGTTTGAAAGTGTCAAAGTCTGCGGAGGGAAGCTGGGATCGAGTTCCAATACTCGCGAAATCCTTACGATACATTCCATCCACCGCAAGTCTTGTTATCATCCTTCATAGAAATACTTTACTGCGACTGCCTACCTGGATCTACAACATTGATCACCTCGGACTACGCGGATTACAGACTATGGATTTTGCATAGATTGAGCGTTGTGAATAAGCTGGTGCACTGCGCTGGGCTTTCGGGCAGCGCTATAGAAATTTCGTTTTACTGACTTATACATGAGTTCCGGAACTAAAGATTTAGGCAGATTTAGTCCGATTTTTACATTTAGGCTTATATTCCGTTCTCTGTTTGCAATTTCTCACGCAAATGTTGTTCGTTTACTCGTATTGGAAAGCTCGATATAAGAACCTTTAGGCTTATCTAGCGCTTTCCGTTTGCGTCTTTGGAGGACGAAGATCTCCAGTTCTCTTGAAACTCTACAGAATGTCATCTGTTAAGCAGCTGTTGGCATCCGCCTTCGTAACCGTAACACCAGGGCCTAAGAGCACAACGATGTCTAAAGTGTAGAGGGCTCTTCAAAGCCTTTCTTCTCCTCCTTTAGCTAGGTAGGTAAGAAGATGATCTCGCTATTGTGCGGCGTTATATCGACCAGATAAGCCAGGTAGTAGTAGTAGATGCCGTGTGAACCGCTTCTAACATTTAAAACGACATATATAGATGCAGATATATTATCGAAATATTTTCGGTATATAGGCCCTGTAGCAGTTACGACTGTTACGTGACACATTATAACAACGCGAACTGTTTGCTCAGGAGCTGTGCTACACTTGAAGACGATTGAGCGAATTTTCGTAAATCGTTTGCTCAGTTTGGGGCAGTCCATAAAATACGTCACGCTATTTTTGACAGTTTTGACTCCTCCCTGTAATGACCCGTCACACACTTCGGACTCCCAAAAGCGTATTCCATTCATTACGTCACGCCGCTGTTCTTATGAATTCAAGTTTCTCGTTGAGTTAGGTATATAATTCCATGCACCTATAGCATAATATATAATTGTTATACGCCATCGACATCTTCTGTTGTTAGAATACATTCATCAGCATAGAAAGTAAAATATCACCGCATATTTCAGGTTTTGTATAACGTCACAGTGGCCTTTAACCCCCAACGCTCGTCACAAACTGTCACACTTTCTTAGACCCTCCCCTCGAGTGTGATGTGCTTTATGGATGACCCCTTGTTCTTTAAATCAAGTCACGCAGTAAACGCATCATATAGAATCTTTTACCATCTCTTAAACCCAGATCCGTAACTTTGTGAGATTACTATTTTCCCGGTGTCAGCGTTTGAACCACCAACTAAATTTGGTTCCTGAAGATGATGAAGATTATACTGATGATGATACTACGACCGACAACTAACAAACAGCCACCACCACGACCACCACCAATACCACCACCAACACCACCATCGGCACCAACATTACAACCACTACTGTTAACGCTGTTACTCCTACTACTATTATATTACAACTACTACTGCAACTACAACTACAATTGCCACTACTACTACTACTACTACTACTACTACTACTACTACTACTACTACTACTACTACTACTACTACTACTACTACTACTACTACTACTACTACTACTACTACTACTACCACTGCAATTACTACTACTGCAATTGCTACTACACTACACTACTAGTACTGCTACTGCTACTATTAACGCTACTGGTGCTGTTGCTTATACCATTTATCGGTCTATGCTGATAAAATTAAAACAAGAAATTGCGCTCGAATTGTTTTCTTTTACAACTTCTTTTACTAAAGTGAAAAGACGTGGCTCGTGAGAAGTCTAAAAACGGAAATTTTGAGAATTAGATTTTTCTAGAAGAAGGGCCTTTGCCAATTTTTCAGAAAAATATTTTAAAAGTAAAATGCAGCCGAACAAAAATTGTCTCCGAGAAGTAGGCCTATTTCTAAATGGAAAACCGTGAACCCGAAAAAATCGCCTTTTCTCTTAAGTTTAGCAATGCGCATCTAATGTCTAAAGCCAGTCAGATGTCGTATTAAAAGCACATCTGTCACTTGCAGCAAAAGCCCCTAAAGCCATCTATAAATAACACCATTCGTTTCCATTGATATTGTTGCGTCTCTTTACTACCGTCCAGTCTTCTATGGCAGTCACTGACCAACAACTACTGCAAAAAGCGCAAATGCGCCAGGACCGTCAACTGAATCGAGCCATTAGAACAGAATCGAACGATACTCACGAGTTCCGTCAAACCTTGTGGCAATCGTGTCGAGGAAAGTATTTTGTGGCGCCAGAAGCCCTTTCCGCGAGGGCATAATTGCGGTCTATTGAGTCCCCCTTCGAAAGGGGCGTCGCAATGTCCTTCTTCTTAAGACGCTGCTGCTGCTGCTGCGGTTGAGACGGACCGCTACACGACTGACGGTGAATGCAACGCCGACCAGTTGAGAATCGGGAATTCGAATAATTTCATTCTGATTCGGATGAATGGCGTTCGAAGACGAATCTCTCTCGGTGCGGTGCGATTAGGGCAGCGAACTCGACGGGAAAAGTCGCTTCCAGATGCGGATCGCGCGAGGTTAATTAAAGACGAAAACGACTGGAAGACGTCATCGGCCTTCCCGCACGACACAAGACAATGAAGACGCAGCTATTTTCC
>CM030869.1:6616024-6736024 GCA_018105865.1 Metaphire vulgaris
GCACACCAAATCGAAATAATTAAAGATCCAGGTCAAATCCAGGGTATCCGGTCAGGCAAACGGGTGACAGTCTATGGTGGATAGGCCAGGTCAAATTCCTAGAAATAACTCTGGAAGGTGGGCAAGACAAGGGTGCCAAAGATAAATCCTCTTCAGGCTTTTCGACGTCTTTTATTGTAAAACTGTATAAATCACCGAATAAAACGGTATCATTTATTTTTAAAATAGGTAAAAAAGACTCGATTTCACATATTTATTTTCTTACACACTCGTGAACACAAAATGGCGTTCACCGGAAGTGTTGCCACTCACGTTTTAGCCAAAAACTCATTATTCCAAGCTACCTGCAGTTTTCTTGGTGCTTAATTGGATGACGATAAATTAGATAATGAGATAATTTCAGATTAGATAATCTGATAAACCATCTAAATTAACGAATAGTAATGTATTAAATAAATAATTAATTGAACAATTAATTAATTAATTACAGAATTAATGAATATTAATGAATTTGAAGAAAACGGGACAGAAACGGGACTCAGTTGTGGAATACGGTGACAGCCCCATGTATACACGGAACGTATGTCATCCCTACATAAATAGTACATATGCTGCATCACAGCACCCGCAGTCTTAGAAATCTAGTGGGTCATTGGGCAAGGCCCATTAACCAACGAACCATTGACCCCCATTGCCACTTCCGTAGCGGGTGATGTGTGTTTCTGCAATATGTTTTTTCATTCCACTTCGTTGGACGATCTTCTATTGCTCAATCAAGCGTGTCGGTATTAAGTGAATCCGTGCTGTGAGCAGTCTTCTGGAACTGGACGTAGGAGGCGCTCTCGTCTTGTGGATTCGTCTGTAAAACCATTCTGCAGTGGCGTAGCGTGACTTTTGGGGGCCCGGGGGGCATCTTTGTCATGGGGGCCCCAAACTTTCAAAGTTTCGGGCTGACGAGCAAAAAAAAAAAAGGTCGTCAGCACGTTCATTTTTATTGTTAGAGTTAAGAAGTGTTAGGGTTAACCCTAACCCTAACCCTACCTTAGACCCTCTTTGGGGCCCCCCCGCCCGGGGCCCGGGGGGCAGTCAACAAAGTGCCCCCCCCGCCCCCCCACGTTACCCCACTGCCATTCTGTTATTATTCATTTTACAGAAATTCTTCTACGAGGCTTTTGATCGACCGCCATCGAAATCACGAACGCCCAGAATAAATCGACAGATCATAAATGCAGTGGCGGCTCCAGGATTTGGCAAGTGAGGGGGATGCTGGAGTGCCAACCTCTAAGCATGGAGGCCAACCATTTGGTGATAGGTATGTAGTAGTAAGTATAGGGTCCCAACAGGTGGGCTACTGGAGGGTCAGGCATTCAAAAGGGGGCACGGGCCCTATGGTTCCCATGTGGAGCCGCCACTGCATAAACTGTAAAGGTAACGCACTGATGCTGGGGACGCACTTTGACCTTTGGTCTTCTAAAGTGACTGCAATAAAAAAGTGATGCTGTGATTTATGTAGCGCTCTAGGAGGTCAAGGTCGCATCGCTTGAGTGCAGGGCAATGATTGATCACCTGGGTACGAGTTTGGCCTATTAATAGCACAACATTCGAACGCTTTTGGCGAATGTTTCGATGATCTGAACGCTGCCATAAATAACTCAGTCGAAGTCGATACCACCGGCTCTTAAAAAAGCAGATGCGCCACTTGCTGCTGTCTATGTCCGCAGATTTGTCCGCGAGAAAAAGGCCGCGGATAATTCCTGCGCGAATTATATGCTGGTGTCAAACTACGACTTACAGACTTTTTCCCCTAGGCAATGCCTGTCAGGCGAAAACGCCCGCGATCAAAACCAGAGAGAGAGAGAGAGAGAGAGAGAGAGAGAGAGAGAGAGCATATTCTCAAAATAGGCTACAGGAACAGTATTTAACTGAAATAACGGGAGAAATCTGGAGTATTTGCTTTTGATGACTTTGAGACTTTTAATGAACGACTTATCACAACCCACGCAATGCATCAGTGTCTTCGTTAAGCCATCTTTGACATTCGATAGGCCGACACAGAGTAGCGGCTGTTGCTTCTGGAGACATAATATAATATAATATAACAAGGTTTAAAGTGGTTCAGTAGGGACTGCCCTGTGTGAGAACCACATGGACTCCTTTTTCTTACTGCAGGCACAAGTTCGACAAACTGTAATGCCTGCGGACATTATCCACGGATTTTATCCACGAGCAACTTGTGGTCGAAAGCGAACCTTATAAGCGTAATGACCCATCGGGGTCAGCTTCGATAGTTTATTCAGGCATTTGACTGCATCCAGGGGCGGCGCTAGGGGGGTGGGTCCGCGGGTCCGGACCCACCCAGTCTCGGGCAGGGACACCCGAGCAAATCGTGCAAATCTGCAGAGAATTTATGATTTGGGGTGGGGGAGGGTAATGGGGAGGGGTAGTCTGAGCCTGGTCCTGGATGTGTAGATTACATTGGACCCACCTAGCCAACAAAACCCAGCGCCGCCCCTGACTGCAGCAGATAGTAGTCTTCTATTCGTGATAATCGTCTCATATTCGTTTTATAGCGTCTGCATTAGTGATGTTACCAAGGCATCAAGCAGCAGGACGAAGACAGTAAATACTCTTTCTTGATACGCGTAAAAGAAACGACTTGGACATTTGTAGATTTTTCATGTATGAAAAAGTGCAATTCGACGTGTATAGGCCTGACTGTACTCATTACGCACCGTGCAAGGAATAAGACGGAGAAAAGGGAAAACCAACGAAGAGATATTGCAAATGGCAAATACAGGAAGGCGATCAACACGTGCAAAAGTAACAATATTTCTGACACGTAGGCTACAGAGGGACAACGCAGCTAGGTCAACACCAGGCAGGATAACAAGAAATGGTGCCCGGAACAAGACATAGACAAAGGGAAACTGGGCGGATGACGTGAAAGAGTGCACTGGATTGCAGTTGTCAGCAGCAGTCATGAAAACAAACACATGATAGACATGGCTGGTGGGAAAGGAAGTCCATGGTTTCACTGCAACTTCAAATCATGAAGTAAGAAGAAGAATAAGATGATACGAAACGAAGCAACGCCCATTGATTTGCAGATTTTTCATTTTCTGGAATTTCCCAGAATACTTAATTGCGCTTAAAAGATCTGAAGGTTGCAGTCTCTTCAATAATAATAATAATAATAATAATAATAATAATAATAATAATAATAATAATAATAATAGTAGTAGTAGTAGTAGTGGTGGTGGTGGTAGTAATAGTAGTAGTAGTAGTGGTGGTAGTAGTGGTGATAGTAGTAGTAGTAGTAGTAGTAGTAGTAACAGTAGTAGTAGTAGTAGTAGTAGTAGTAGTAGTAGTAGTAGTAGTAGTAGTAGTAGTAGTAGTAGTAGACTTCTTTAGCGCCATTGTAGTAGTACATCAGCACCAGTCGATGGTCGCTTCAGTAAATAATCGTAGTCGTGATCTTGTCCGCTGTGAATCGAGGTTGTAATCCAGAGGTAAGTCCGTACTTCCAGATTCCAGGCTAAGGCGGATATGCAGTCAGGAATAGATGTGTTTTAAGTCTAGACCTGAAGGTAGTAAGACATTCAGTTTGGCGGAACTGTGCCGGCAGAGAATTCCAAAGCCTGGGTCCGGCAACAGAAAGAGCACGTTTTCCAGTAGTAATCGTCTTAATCCCTGGAAGAGGTAGAAAGGAAAACTGCACTTTCAGGCATGATACTGTCAACTACATATTTTGTTGCATAACTGTAGTATAATTCGATGTCAAATGTAATTATATACAGTGTTGGAGTTGTGAAATTTGAGCTGGGAGAGGGTTGAGGACTGAAATTCAATGAATGACAGAAACTGCACGTACCCGATATGCGATTTCTGGGAGGGTTGCAAAGTTACCTGGGGGGGGGTCAACTTCCCCACCCCTCCGGCAACTCCAACACTCCTTATATAGTTTCAATTGTCGAAGCTTAAACTACTCTACTAATTAATTAAATTATTATAATTATAATCAATGTTATTTTTAATTTTATTAATTTTATTATTATAGCTAACACATTAATGATACTATTTATTTCACGATCAAAAGAAATTGTGAAGATAGTTAACCCCTTATGGCAGTCACGCCAAGCTTCTCAAAGCCCGTTAACCAGAGTGTATTCGATTAAATTTTATGAAGGACCACATTTTATTATAATTAATTGACGCCCGAGCGCCAGGTGTAAACATTTTTTAGTCTAAAAATATAATTCATAAGTAATATAGACAGGAAGGTTGAAAGTAAGACATTTAAAAAATAAAGTTTATGTATTAGAAAAAATTGTTTTAGTGTCTTCGCGGGCCAATTCAGACCCTTGGAGGGCCGGATCTGGCCCGCGGGCCGCCATTTGAATGTTCTGCCCTAAATCAATGAAGAAGACTTTTCTTGCAGACTTAAATAATTCAGTCGCCTAAAACTGTCCTCACGAGGAAAAGGAGACCAGAAACACTAATTATTTCAATTACCGAGCTCTTGGTGACTGTTCCTGCTTCAATACGCATTTCACTCTCTTGCTATTTCATCTCAACTGCGTTTGAGGACAATTCGAATTGTCGTTTAACTGGCTGATATATCAGGATGTGTAGACGGAGGTTGGATATATCCAGACTTCCAACGAGTATTAACGAGGGCAGCTCAGGAAAATCAATCGGATCCATCTAAATAACACGCAGACAGATACGACGGGCAATTCAAGCCGTTTAGGCCGTTTAGTATTCTTTATACTTGGACCACTGCAGAGATTTATAGCGCAACATGAAACGCCGTCAGTCTATAAATAGAGCAACGGCCGTCGTCCTCCATTGGTTGTGTGTTCTTTGGCCTGTTATCGATCAGACGTGTCGTGTGCAGAGAATTCTCCACGAGAAAAAGCTCTCCCCGTTGAATTCAGTCGAACGCCGTTATAAGAACACGGACGCAGATCCATTTCCGGATAAATATAGGACTGGACAACGAGGCCACGGACATAGATTATAAATACCGAAGCACTCTCTCTCTGCTTGCCACGATTTACTCCATGCATCATCTTTACTTCATTACTCTTCCCCGTGTTTATTTATAAACACGCACACACAAATATGTATGTATTTCCATAAAATCCTCAAGAATTAATTTCAATTAACTATATTTTGCTATATGACCCTCAGGCATTAAGTACCCAGAGCGAAAATATGTATATTAAAAGATGCTCTACCGGGTAATTAAATTCAGTTCTAATTCAAAGATGCTCTTTATTTACTACTACTACTACTACTACTACTACTACTACTACTACTACTACTGCTGCTGCTGCTGCTACTGCTGCTGCTGCTGCTACTGCTGCTGCTGCTGCTACTACTGCTGCTGCTGCTGCACTGCTGCTGCTGCTGCTGCTGTTGCTGCTGCTGCTGCTGCTGCTGCTGCTGCACCACCACCACTGCTGCTGCACCTGCCACCACTGCTGCTGCTGCTGCTGCCACCACCACCACTGCCACTGCTGCTGCTGCTGTTGCCACCACTGCTGCTGCTGCTGCTGCACTGCCACCACTGCACCACCACCACTGCCACCACCACCACTGCTGCCACCACCACCACCACCACCACCACCACCACCACTGCTGCCACTGCTGCTGCTGCTGCACCACCTGCTGCACCACCACCACCACCTGCACCACCACCACCACCACCACCTGCCACCACTGCTGCTGCTGCCACCACCACCACCACTGCCACCACCACCACCACCACCACCACCACCACCACCACCACCACCACCACCACCACCACCACCACCACACCACCACCACCACCACCACCACCACCACCACCACCACCACCACCACCACTGCCACCACCACCACCACCACCACCACCACCACCACCACCACCACCACCACCACCACCACCACCACCACCACCACTGCCACCACCACCACCACCACCACCACCACCACCACTGCTGCCACCACTGCTGCTGCCACCACCACCACCACCACCACCACCACCACCACCACCACCACCACCACCACTGCTGCCACCACCACTGCCACTGCCACCACCACTGCTGCCACCACTGCTGCCACCACTGCACCACCACCACTGCCACCACCACCACCACTGCACCACCACCACCACTGCCACCACCACCACCACCACCACCACCACCACCACCACCACCACCACCACCACCACCACCACCACCACCACCACCACCACCACCACCACCACCACCACCACCACCACTGCACCACCACCACCACCACCACCACCACCACCACCACCACCACCACCACCACCACCACCACCACACCACCACCACCACCACCACCACCACCACCACCACCACTGCTGCCACCACCACCACCACCACTGCTGCTGCACCACCACTGCACTGCTGCACCACCACTGCTGCTGCCACTGCTGCTGCTGCCACCACCACTGCACTGCCACCACTGCTGCTGCTGCTGCTGCTGCTGCTGCTGCTGCCACTGCTGCTGCTGCTGCCACTGCCACTGCTGCTGCTGCCACCACCACCTGCTGCTGCTGCTGCCACTGCTGCTACTGCTGCTGCTACTACTACTACTGCTACTACCACTACTACTACTACTACTACTACTACCTACTAGCCTAATATTAATAACAAGGTTTAGAGTAGTTCAGTAGGGTCCGCCCTGTGTTAGAACCACTGTAGTAGGCCTATATATATGTATATATATATACAATTATACATACATACATATACATACAAGTCATACATATAAGATAGTCTAGTAACACATGTTTATAACGATGAGCATGCTTATAGTGGCTGTTGGTTCCAAGTCAATCTGAATACCAAAACTGAGCTTCCAACTAAGGCCTACGAGACCAGAGCATGTTCGCCCATTTTACATTACGTTACAAATAAATGGACGGTAAGGGGCTCATGCGTAACCTCACAGACCAATAACCATGGCAACAGACCTACGACGTTGTGCCATAAAAGTCGCGTTGAATGTCTTGTTCGGAATATATCAACAGACCGATGCTGAGCAAACGAACAGATGCCTTCGAAACGCGGTAGCCTTCCTTTAATGCGCTAAAGCTCTCCTTGCCTTTGCGACTTCGACCGGAGACTCGAAACGCTTTTGAGACAGTAATAAAATATTCATAAAGAGAAAGTCAATTAAGCTGCAGAACATTGCATCTAGACTTCTTCTCGTCAATTTCTAATCTGCCATTATCACTGGGAAACACAACATCCCCCTCCAGAACAACAAGATCTTTGCATATTCGTCTCTAAGCTTCGTCGATCGGTTTATGGCCTAATATACATATTTTCCCACTGTCCTATAATAATAATAATAATAATAATAATAATAATAATAATAATAAATAATAATAATAAATAATAAATAATAATAATAATAAGTCTTTGGACGGGGCCTGGTAACTAGATCTGCTTCCCTGCTTGGGGGCGGAAGATGGCAGAGTGGGTTACGCGCTGGAACGGTAGGCTGACGGAGCGAGGTTCAAGCCCCGTTAGAGTCCCTCAGGAGGAGGACACCTCAAGCATTTACTTGGAGCCTTAATTGACCCGTTATATCTTTGCTTTAATTCATTAATTAAATTCATAACATTCTGTGAGCAAGTAAGAACATTATACGTGTTTACATGACAGCTTTCGCCACTATCGAGCTTACTTTAGTTTTACTAGGTAAGGCTGCTACACGTTAAGGGCGTAGTAAATAATATAGGTCCTATAGCGGATCTTGTCCCCCATTCATTTCTGAGTTAAATAAATAATGAAAACAATTTGAAAATCGGTTCACATTTACAAAAGTTATGAACAAATATGCATTATGCAATGACTTGTTTTTATTGGTTCAGGCATTGTGGTAATATTAATTGCTAAATAAAGGAATATCGTAAGATATATTATGACTTCGTTCGCTTCTTATTAATCGAGGTCTTTTGTTGACGCACAAGGGGTCAAAGCTGCTTCGTTTGGGAGATTCTGGTTCGTGGTCACTTTTTCTACGCCTTTAACCCCTTAACTGATTATTTAACTGTAACTCAATGTAAAATGGACGGATATATCCGGGATCCCCAGTTAAGGGGTTAAGGATTTGTGGCAATTTGTCTCAACGGCCGTGCATTGACTAACAAGAACCCACTTCCCTGATAATGGGCGCGTCATTAACATCGGGGTCTCTGAATTTAACGAACAATTGAGAAGGTCTTTCGATCAAGTACTATATAAGCAGCTACTACTGTACTACTTTACAAGGCGCTATAAAAATTTACGAGATGCATGTCTACATCCAGGGGAGTAGATCTCGGGAGGGGAAAGGGGGTAACTGCGAGAGATGGTCCCACCAAATAATTAGTGAAGGACCATATAGTATCATATATCCCCCTCAGTGTTTTGTGCTTCTTTGCTTTAAGAAAGGTAATCACTAGTTGTTTGTGCTTCTTTAACGTCCTAAAATGTCTCACAAGCAAAATAAAATCATCGCTAGAGTTGAAACATACTTATGAGAGAGTATACTTATTATTCTATCCAGGGTTATTTCTAGGATTATCAATTTGGGGGGTGTCGATTAATTCTGGAGGTCCCCTGCCAAAAAGGTCACCCAAAAGCTGAAATTGGGGGATGTTCGGGGTGCCGGTCTCAAATTTGTGTGTGGGGGGGTGTTGGGGGTGTTAGAGGTGTAAAAATATCCCTGATTCTATCCCCCAAAGCTGATTGCAGAAACACGCCCCTGTCTGCATCACAGCAATTTCTAAGCAGCTGCTATACGCCAATCTTGTGTTGACCATGGTCAGTCTGTCGTTAACGAATAGAGGCAGCACAGGGGACTTGCATCGACAACGGGGTTGCGAATGAAATTAATTAACGGTTTGCATTGGCCGATAATTAAGTAAACGTTGAACGTCGGTCTACAGTTGCTAGGCTATGTTTGTGGAACATCGATTTATAACAAATTATTTATAAGCGCTCGATGACATGTTGCGTTCATTTCGCAAAACTGATGAAATTCACGGCATTTTGAAGCATTCGTGGAATTCACGGCAAACGACAAAAATCGCGGAATTCACGGCTTCCGTGATCTCCTGAATTTCTACATGTCCTATGTATAGATAATAGGTAACCATAGAAGTACATTGGAGCTCGACGCCACTGCCAACGCATAATTACGTATAAATACGCGTATGATATTTTTGGACATATTATACGTATGCTACGCGTATAATTCTAGTGGATATAATAATGTAGTCTACGATCGAATCTTGAAACAACGATTCGAAGATGGCTGACTATGCACGCGACAGTTTGGTCATTATTTTCTAAATTTCACCAGGTACAAGATACGTGGAAAGCTAATTAACAGCATGTTTCATGGATTCTGTTTGCTCGTAAATAATAATTGTTATGGTTCTTGACAACTTCTATAGCGCCGTATCATGGCGAAGGCCAAAGTCAAAGGCGCTGTCAACAACGCTGACAAATCAACATGGAACGGAAGCTGTTGGTCTTGAGGGGAAATCCGCCCAGTTGGCACGAAAGAGGTCGCTGCCGTGTCCAAATCGGGCATTGAGCCCTTCAGAAGGCGGTCTTCCGCAAGAAGACGTTCCGTCGAAGAGTCAGCGAAAACGCAGAAAGGATGTTAACCCGTTCCCGGGGAATTAATTTTTTCAAGTCGTCCCCAATCGGGGTAAATAATTTGGGGGAAAGGCGTTTATGTGAAAATGTGAACATACAAGTTTTAAACTTACTATATTTCAGGCTATATAGAAGTTAAAAAGATGCGGTTTGCACCGTTGTTTAGCATCTTTATTGCTCTTTTGAACCATCCGTGCCAAAAAAGAAAATTTTGGGGGTAGGGTCCACCCTACAGCCGAAAATCGGACCCTCCACAAAAAAATTTCAAAGCGCAATGGCAAAACTTTTTCAGCGGTGACCTCCCAACTGTGAGCGAGAAAGTTTTAGGGCGGTGTAATTGGAACATAATAGTTGAAACATTTTGAAGATCGGGCCAAAATTGGCGGAGTTATGATTTTTCAAACCCCAGACTTGAGTCTTTTTCGAGGCATTTCAATGCAAAATCCCAGCATTTGGACGATCAACGGCAAGTTTTCTTGCTTATATAGCATGGATGCTGAGAAAAATTCTCCGCGTGGCGAAAATCAGGCGGCGAATCCTTGAGAGCGGTCATCTGCGAGACAGTAATCCATCGCTGAACTTGACGGGAACCGACCGAAGATGGAATTCTCTGCGCGAACCTGAACAGTCTTAGCCCTTTATAGCCTGTAGGCTCCGTCGACGGGCTGGCGTTACCCACTCAGTTGACATTATATACGATTCAAATGTCAGAGACGTCATCTATAGCTATTTCAAGAAAGATTAAGCGTATCGGAATAAGCAGCTACTACTGTACTACCTCAAAGGCGCTATATAAATTTTACAAAATTTTACTTGCTTACTTATTTCGAAAAAGGCAACATGTTATAATCACGTGAACCATTTTTTCAACTTCAATGTTGATATTTTACAGATCTTAATAAGTAAAACTGATTGCCAAAGATATCTTATAATTAAAAAGCCTCGTTTTAGGTTCAGCCTGGATACTATATTTCCAATCGACTTGAGCTATTTGGAGATTTTTTATAGCGCATTTTTATTTAAAGACGCGATAGGTTCATCGGCAACCATTACTGAAAAACGCTGCTGTTAGAATGTTGTGTGGAATGCAATTTAGGACACTCATGCTTTCGTCGACATAACAATGCCTGGAATTAGCTGTACTTGCGTCTCTGACGAAAACCGTTCGTCATCCATCGTGACGTCACGTCGACATTTCGCACGCAATTAATGACGTCGTGTTACGTCATTGACTGCATTTGCCGAATTTCTCATAAATTACCCAGAATCTTATGCCAACGTGGAAGAACGCACTTCGCTCTGGAGCGGCTCGACGCCCTGTGTAGGACTATGCATGTTGCGTTGTTATTACGCTATAGTTCAGTGTCTCGCAAACTTTTTACCTCGCGGCACACTAAACAGAACAAATTTTTTTCACGGCACATTCTTCATAAAATTACAAAACCAACCAACAATTTATTAAATTGAGTGTTCTTTATTAAGGAACTGCCGGGTCTGCAGTCACATATAATGATATGTAGATGTAACAAACGCGAAAGTAACGTTCATAGACTGTAGATTCTCGCCGTTGTTTTCCTTAGTGTCGTTTTCACCTTGCATTTTCTCAGATCTTGCCAAAAATTTATCCATTTCAAATTTCATAAGGCTAAATCTCGGTAAAAGCATCAAATTCAACTGTTACTATACTTATAGTTACCCTACTATTGCAACATCTCAACACATGCAATGTAATAATTTCAAAACGGTAATTGGGTCAAATGTATCCTTGCGCGCTCAGACGCTGTTGTTTTTACATTGTAAAGGTCGCAAGGACGGTGACGTCAACGAAAGACGTTAATTTCTGGCAGTTGTATCGTTGCGCGCGCAACGTTATATAAAAAATGGGTGTCCGATATATTGTATTGTAGGCTGTGCCGCAGGCTGGTGTGAGGTTCTATATATGACGCCATTTTTACACTTGCTCATCCGGCAAAATTTTTAGGAAGGGAACAAAAAAATTGAAATAATAGTAAAATTCTGAAATTCTTTCACGGCACAGCTGGAATCTCTAGCGGCACACTAGTGTGCCGCGGCACACAGTTTGCGAGACACTGCTATAGTTGTATAGCGGAGGCAAATTGCCTGAGCGTCGAATGAACTGCTCGTAACTGTCTTCCGTTTTTCACAGAGTGCGAATCGATATCTCCCCCATCCCGTTCCCCCTTCGGTCGGTGCAACGCGGCTTCGAATGGCAAACAGGCAGGCCCTGTTTCCACTCCCCCCCCTCACCCCTCACCCCTCACCCCACTCCCCGGCTGCGGATCCCATTTGCAAGCACTGCGAGACCGATGCGACTCGACGACGCATGTCAGCGCAATTCCAGGGAACAAGGGTCGTCAAGGTCGAGAACGGAAACTGAAACTAATTTCTCATCCAAATCTTCAAAGTTTCCATCTTAGAAACCGATGAGAACCAGTGACGTGCAGAGAGTGGCGGGTCAAGTCGATAAAAAATGTCTGACGGGCAAACAAAGAAGGTTGCCGAGTCAATTTTGGCACCCCCCATCTGATCGGCGCCCCCGGGGTCACCGCCCCACCGGCCCCCCCATCTGCAACGCTGTCCCAAAGATGTCTATGGGTTGGGCTAAACCACGGGTTAGGTTGGGTTGGGTTGGGTCAGACTTTTCCATATTAATGGTGAGTTGGGTTGGGTTGAGTCAGAAAATAAGTCATGATTTAAGAAACTGTACTGTTTTACAGTGGGTTGGGTTTGGTTGGGTAAAGTAAACCTGTTATCGGTATGGGTTGGGTTAGGTTGGAGATTTGATGAGTTGGGTTGGCTTGGGTTCTAAAAAAATAGACCCATGGACATCCTCTGCGCTGTCCATGCCATTAATATTCCTTTTACCTTCCGGTATTTTTATCTGATGATCGGCCATAGATCTTGACACACTGTGATATTACCAAATTGTTAGTTATCGATTAAGACCTAAATGCCCTCTGAGTACATACTTTTATGGTACAGTCTGTACATTACGTTTAAAGCAATAGTGCGTTAATTATCATTGGCAAGTATAGATTCTGAGCATCCTCATGTGGCTTAGGCATGGGCGCCCACAGAAATTTTTCCAGGAGGGGCAAAACATACGGCCATGGCTATGCCACATAAATTTTTCCAAGTGGGGGCAAAACACATCTTAACACAATGGTCACGGTTAATATTTTAGCAAGGTTTTCAAATTTCAATGGGAAATATTGGCATTTTTATTTTCCAAGAGGGGCAAGTGCCCCCTCTTGCCCAAATGTGCAGGCGCCCATGGGCTTAGAGAATGTCTGAAATGAAGTATACGGTATATAAATTTGTAATAACATATACTTACTTAGCGAGTCTTTAAGATAGTAACGTTATATCCCAGGTACACTGTAGGCCTATACAATACCATCCAATACGGTAGCGCAGCATACGGAACCGTACACTGCAGAGCGTTGTAACCGAGTATTCGCTATAACAAAGTCCGATATAACGAAGCTCTACTGTATTCTACAAGTGAAGATACAGTATCATATTTCCTGACTTTGATTCGACAAGCGTAACAAGAAATAGCACTTTTCAAGTGCTATTGAACATAGACAACATCATAAGATACAACGAATAAGGCTTGTTTCGGTTTTAAAGTGGCTTAGGAGGCATTATTGACTGTGTGAAAGCCACTAGGGGTGCTAACGGGGTTTGAAACTCGCTCCGCCAGTCTACCGCTCCAGCTCGTACGCACACCATCTTCCACCCCATAATAGCTCTTCCAGTGCAAGCCGACATCCAAGCCTGTCAGAGCGAACTTCATTATTATGACAAATGGTCCAATAAAAAGCGACCTTGAATGGCTGTAGACGATGCAAACAATACACAACATAATCGTCAGTTTCTGCCGAGTAAGATGTCAGCATTGAGCTCATCTATACACTTTGCTATACATGTAGAGCAGTCCGAATACATCCAGTGCCATAATGGAGCTAACGCCATGAGAGACGCTTTTCACTTTTTTATTCCACTTATGGATCAAATGTAAGCTGCTCTTTATTCATAATTTCGTGTTCTTTTATTTTAACAGCTATTTAAGGCTTAAGGCTTCGTCTTGACTTGCTCTGCGCGAGTTTTAATTTGGGTGTTAACAGACTCAGCCCTCAAGGCCAGGACAAGAAACAAGGATTCAAGCTTCAAGACCAGGACCAGGACCAAAGACACAACCCTCAAGGTCAGGACCAGGACCAAGGACTAAACCCTCAAGGTCAGGACCAGGCCCCAACCCTCAAGACCAATACCAGGACCAAGGACACAACCCTCAAGGTCAGCCGGGACCAAGGACTCAGCCCTAAAGGTCAGGACAAAGAGCACAACCCTCAAGGTCAGGACCAGAACCAAGGACTCAACTCTCAAGGCCAGGACCAGGACAAAGGACTTGACTATACTTGCTAATTTGCAATTTAATGCTACAATTTATAGGCCATATTGCTAGTACAAAGCAAAGGAGTGAGAAGCAAACGGAAAATGTGTTAATAACGCGATAGACAATTCAAAGGACAAAGTGCTATCCTGAGGTAAGTCTCAGGAAAACTATTTGGACATATAATAATAATAATAATAATAATAATAATAATAATAATAATAATAATAATAATAATAATAGTAGTAATAATAATAATAATATTGTGATTTTAAGTGGTTTAGGAGGCTAAGTAAGACTGTGTGAAAACAACTGATGTAACCATCTGCATTCAATAACCTAGTTTATCGAGACAGCCTTTGATTCCGTTTACAGTTTCAACTGTCACTCCCACCTCGTCCAAACTGTTCCATTTGTCCACAACCCTTACACTAAAAATGTTTCTTTCTTGGACCAACCCTCTGCTTAAACAATTTGCATTTGTGGCCTCTTGTGCTGCTATAGTGTGCCAATGTAAAAAATCGATCGTATGGCACATCTGCCAAGGGGGCCATGCCCCATATTGGCCGGTGTCAGGGGAGGCGGGGCCGATTATCTCTGTTTGTCCCGGTGAGTCCTATGCTTCAATCCTGGCTTTAATTCGTGTTTTCTCTTTTCCTTTCATCTTCTGACAGTCAATTATTCTTTCCATGGAGCTCTGTTCATCTGGCATCCAATTATCCGTCTCTCCATCGAATAATACAATGAAGCCTCGCTTCAAAGTGACAGTGCTAGCTTAGTTTCCCTAGATATATCACAGCTTTTCTGTATCTATCGTGTAATGTTATCTCGTCTAATCTTACCCTACTTGTCATATTTCATTTGGTGCGTCGTGGTCTCATAAAACGGAGAGACCAGTGTTTAATCTAGGCCGTTTCCGGGGGGAAATTGCCCTTCCCCCCGAAAATTTCACATTCCCCAAGGAAATTTTGGAATACTACACGGACTAACAGCGGCCCCTAGCAGAATCCCCCCGGCTTTGTCAGTTTCCCCCGGCTTTTTCAGTTTCCCCCGGAGTCCAGGAGTCTAGATTAAACACTGGGAGAGACTGATCAGGCATCAGTTGATATTTTAAATCAAGAACTGTTATACGGGTTATTTTCCAATGGCAACGAGATTGGGTTTCGTTCCAGAGATTTTTAACGCAATAGCCCCCAATTAGATAAAACCACACATCTCAGGGTTATTTCTAGGATTGTGAATTTGGGAAGGTGTCGGTAAAATTAGGGGGTGTTCGGGGGCTATTTAGAGTACATACAATTCTTAGATTAGGAAATATTTGGGTGTCGACCTCAAATTGAGGGGAGTGTGGAGGGGGTGTTAGGGGGATGGGTGTAAAAATATCCCTGACACATCTGCCACTGATTTCGTCTTTAACTTTCTATTTGTGCAAAACCACGTGACTCGTTATATAAGACTCATCAGATGCAGTCGTGTGCGAAAATTCTACCTTGCTCTGTTGTCCGAAGGGCTGTAGTCCTAAAAAAAGAAGTGGGGGGGGGAGGGCAGTGGCGTGCAGAGGCGACTCTGGAACTAAGGTTGTCTACGAGGCTAAGGCAGAGTAGCATTTTCCGGAATATGGGGCGCCACATCGACATTTTTCAGGTTTTTCAAGTGAAAAGAGTGAAAAGGGACTTGACGAGCAAAAAATACCGTTGTCGTGTCGTGCCGTAGGTCTACAACTAATAATAACAGTAATGTAATACTATAAGAAGGAAAGTTGTGTGAATGATTATGAAAGCTATAGCTCACTTACTCACTTATTCATAATTGATTTTAAGAATAATTATTATTTTATAAACCAGACAGTGAATTTTAACTAAGAGGCAGGAAATGATACAGGCTCTCTTAACATTCGTATTTACAGTCAAGGACCAGAATGGGCTTAATTTGCAGAAGAAGAGTTTAAGAAATGTCTGCACAAATAAGCAGAAACTAGGCGCATGAATTACAACTCGAATAATAATAAATAAATTAAATATATTGTATTTAAGAACCAGATTAATCAGAAAAAAGGTATATCGTGAAGAAGTTAAGGTCGAATCAATTTGTTTGAATGATAGGCCTACTATAGAACGCTACAACAGTCTTATTGTTATGAAACGGTATTGCAAAAATACAAAGTATATTAGAAGTTTGGAGGAAAATATCGGTATTAGATACACAGGCTACGCAAGGAAGCACAAATGTTGAACTATAGAGGTTTTCTTTTTACATTTCAGCACTATAATAATAATAATAATAATAATAATAATAATAATAAGAAGAAGAAGAAGAAGAAGAAGAAGAAGAAGAAGAAGAAGAAGAAGAAGAAGAAGAAGAAGGCTTAAAGTGGTTCATTAGGGCCTGCCCTACGTCTAAGTGAATTCACAGGTCCGTCGAGGGGGGCCGGAGGACAAATACTGAGAACTTCAAAACAAATCTTGACAACCAAAAAAGGTTATCATTTTTATCCTCATGTTAAATAAATGTTGACAAGAAAAAAAGGTCGTCACTTACATCTTTTACATTGAATAGCGCTTAGAAAATTTTTGGGTTGCAAGCCAAGGGGGCATTAATCATTTTTTTCTGGTTAGCGCAGGCCCTTTGTTTATCGCCGGCCCCGGGTAAAAATATACCCCATGTACCCCTCTCGTCGGACCTGTGAATTCAAATGGTAAAGTGACGTTCTGGAATTCTGAACATTCGTGAAAGTGACTTAAAAGTTCCGGGACATATTTCTCTCCGTTCCATGTTTGTCCGGTGACCTATTCGGCGTTATCCATTTGTCGTACTTCGGGCCACTAAGCAGAAGATAAACGACCGACAGGTAATGAGAACCATCGTTGAATTAATCAGTCATTGACAGAAGAGTCGAACTTCTGTCGCTACCCAATGCCCTAAACACGTTTATGTATGACATTTTGAAGAGCTAGAATCCGGGGAACGATGTGCATAGCCCCTTTCCTGAAAAACTGTTCCCATTCACTCTACGATGTTTCCCTCCCGTTCTGCCTGCGTTGATCCAATAACACATTAATTTGACCACCCACAACGTCCACTTATGAGTCTATTTTAATTTGACCACCCACAACGTCCACTTATGAGTCTATTATAAACGTGGCGTTGCCATTGGAAACGCGGTCATCAATTCATTCACGTTTGCTTCATTCAAGATGGCTGACATCTTCAGCAAGCAAGTAAGTAAGCAATTATTACGCTGTAACGAATTCTGACGCCTGGTTTTGTGGGCATAATTTGTGAAGTCTATCTATGAAGATATGAGGATAATATAGTATCTATGAAGTCAATCGTCATGAACGCCATTTCTCATCATCAGCCTAATCGTTGATCACCACGTCATGATTTGTGTCGGTTTTGCTGTCAAGTTTTGTTGCCGCCATCTTTGTTTTCAGCATATCTGTTCTGTTTTGTTCTATAGACATCATCCTCGTTACGATGATGGTCATGTATCACGTTTCTCCATTTCTGTCGCTCCTCTGTTTTCCGAATCAGTATTAGGAGTGGAAGACCGGTTCATGCTTGCCGACTTTGCCCTGCTTTAAGTAATACGACATGGCAATTGGTATGATGCTTTTTCTGGATCATAAGAAATATCTCCATTTTGTTCCCTGCTGTTTTCGATCTGTCATTTTCACGACTTCCTTGTATTTCTAAGAAACTTTCAATGATTTCATTATCTTAAAGCGAGTTAAAGTGATAGGCATAATAAGCGCAGCAAACGCTGAAATGACATAAAGTCTAATGTTTTTTCCACTTTTTCATAGCACCGGATTACAGTATTTTAATCAATTAGTTTTGTCTTATGATTGCTGATGTTAAGCGGAGAGCCTTCACATCTTTTCTGACTTTTACGATGTCGAATTTTTGTCCTATTTTTAAAGAATTATTATCGATCGTCTTCAAATTATTACGGAGCTCAAAAATAAGCTTCAGAACATTGAGATTAACAATATATTTTCTATTATCAACTCTGCAAAGGCAGAATTTAGTTAAATAACATTGCCTTTGCAACATCGTTGACTGAAAATTCAAGGAAAGATGACAAGCATAACAGGATAAACAAATGTAGTCAAGCATTTTTCAAAAATTTCTGTTTTCAATAATTTCAAATTACTTCAGATTACATAATTGTTTCTGACATGGTATTTTAATTAGCTGTAAATTATTAAATTAATAAGTGAAATTAGATTAGACTAGACTAGACTAGATTAGATTAGGTAGTTCATTAATAGATGCACTAAGCACAAATGCACCGCTGCTTATAGGTGGTCAAAGATTAATGTTTTAAGTCTTGAAAGGAAAACGTCTCGAGAGGCGGTATTGACTCGTAGCTCCGCTGGGAGAGCATTCCAGTAGTAAGGTTCTAGCGTCCTAAATGAACGATCGCCAATCTTTGTTCTGGTTCGAGTAGTGACCAAAGTTCTTGCGTTATCTGATCTGAGTCCAAACGGTCTGCACTACTCAGGCAAGTTCTTCCCACATCGACATCCACATCGAAATGCACCTTATCACGAATAACAGTTACACTGCTCGCATGTTTCAACCATCAGAGGGCAACAACTGATATCAAGTACATATAAATCCATTCATTTTGAAAAATAGGAGTATCTGAAATGTCGATCGTCATTACGTGTTCTGTTGTCATCTTAACAAGTGCAGTGGTAACCTGAATTGATATCTTCTATAGTACACATTTCTTTTACAGATGGTTTACCAGCAGTTGTACATGGTAGAATTCTAATTAACTGGATCTGACGGATTGGCTGGAATTCGCCGTTCCAGGTCGACGATAATTCCATCTGCAGGTCTAAGAATCAGCTCGCCACACGGCTTCAGGTCCTCCCGTCGCTGTACGGAGGTCACCTGGAATCTCCTGAAGATGCTGGCCAGAATTACCTTCTCCTCTATCATCGCGAACTTTTTACCTTTCAAACAAGACGAACTTTCAAATTTCATATACACTAAAATAAGAATATGCAACTAATGTAATTCTGTCGATTTGGGAAGAACATGCCTGAGTAGTGGAAAAGAAAGAATTATATTTCAAAAGTCTTGCCATAATTAAGAGCCCGATATCTGCTGCATACGCTATCGCCTAGGGCCTAATAAGTTGCCACAACGGCAACTACTACTAGCAAAAGCGCTATATAAACCGAAATTGTACTTACTTACCTACTTATTCAGTGTCAGTGCGTACCAATGCAGTTTCTTGGTCCGGCTGAGAATGGAATGAAAGCGAACGGATGTCTTCCGATGGAATTTTCCTGAAGCCATCGCTCCGGTTGGAACCGCTCCGGATCTGGAAAATGATTTGGATCTCGATGGATGCAAGAGGTCATGACGGCGACTGTCGATCCCTTGTGTACCTCGAAACCTCCTAAGCACAACGGCGACGTTCTGTTGACTGCTCTAATCTCTCAATCTGGGCATATTCTAAATTTAAGTGCAATATTTGATAAAAACCTATCGTTTAACGATAATATAAATAAAGAATGTAAAGCTGTTCAGTCACTTCAGTGATCATTTGCAAATCAGAGATATTCGACGAAATCGTCATCTTGTGCTTAAATCCTCTCTGATTCCTCTAGCCAATGCTCTTGCTATCAGTAGACTTGACTATTGCAAATCCTTATACAATAGCGTGACCAAATCTAATGCGCAAAAGCTTCAAATGATTCCGAATTCTATTGCTTGGGCCATTACTAAATTCGTAAGCATGACCATATTAAACCTGTTCTTCGCAGCTACTCAGGCTGCCCGTTGAACAGAGAATTATATTTAAGACTAGTCTCCTGGTTTATAAAACACTGCTGCGGTCTTCCCAACCTCAATATTTGAAATCTATGTTAAACCATCTGAAACATTGTCATTCAACAAGGTTTGCTGATTTCAGTGTTAATTGTACCTAGAACCAACACTGAAATCGGTAAGAGAGCTTTTTCTATATCTGGGCCGAAAATCTGGAACTTTCTCCCTCTGGTTGTCAGATCTTCCAATAAACTGAGTATTTTCAGATCTGGGCTTAAGGCAAATGATCCACATCTCTTCCAATTAGCATTTCCTCCATAGTCTGTCTTGCTATTTCCCTCTGACTGATCTCTGGAATGATCTGGTCTTTTGCGGATGGATCTAGACTCTAGAGTACCATCGATTGATATCCTTAAAGCATTACAACTGGCGCTACAAGAGTGCATTATTATTATTATTATTATTATTATTATTATTATTATTATTATTATTATTATTATTAAATGTTGCATAAAGAACCAATTGCGCTAGTCTTAGCAATCATCCTTTCATTCTATACATGTGACATTATCTGAGGCAAAACAGCTGACCAATGCGACATTCATCTGTCACGTGACGACCAAAAACGGGAATAGAGGGAAAGAGACGGAGTGACTCATTGATGACGCACTCAAGGTACTTCAGTTCTTTGACGTCATTCATCGTCAGAGCGCGATCTGAACTACCTGAAAACAACGCCTAAATGATAATAATCAACGAACTCAACAACTCTTCTTTACGTCTAAATAAGAAAGGTAACGTTTGTAACTGCAAGGCGAAGAGAATTCAAAGCGAGACAAAAATTTCAAACAACCTCAAAGCCATTATCTCTAATTGATTTCAATTCATCTTAAAATGCTGCTCTATTCTTCCGAAGCATAAAAGCAAGAAGAATTATTAAGTTGTTAATTTTTTCGATGTTTTACCGAATATTCGATCGATTTCCGTTTGAAGCTTCTGTTGCGCATCGGAGTTGGCCCCCACCAAGTGTATCGCCCAGCTGACAGCGACCGTCGTTGAGTCGTGGCCCTAACGCAGCAAAATCCTCTTGTTACCAGACATTGCGTTACAATATGTAGCCTACTGCAAACAAACGGTCAAAGCGGTTGGCTCATGTAAATTAAAATCTGCTTAATTTTCGATGGAAGTTTTCTCAATGTGAATCTGTTGTCTTCTTTCTGCATTTGCTAAATGTTCAAAGCGTTGTTTGATTGATAATTAGAATTGAAAAATGGTTCCTCAAAAAGTAAAAATCCCATTTCTATTTTGTATTCAGCTCATTAATTTTATGTAATTTATTTTGCTGAATCGGATTTGACGATTTTCATGTCAATCTGCTAAGAGAGTAGCA
This sequence comes from Metaphire vulgaris, assembly GCA_018105865.1. Lineage (NCBI taxonomy): Eukaryota > Metazoa > Annelida > Clitellata > Crassiclitellata > Megascolecidae > Metaphire > Metaphire vulgaris. Next base: position 6,637,296 of record CM030869.1, read on the forward strand.
ATACAATTGTACCACTGAGTCGCAATTTTATCCAACTGCTTGCGAAAAATATGACGTCTCAAAATAGAAATGAATACTGTTGTGAAGGAAACATGAAGACAATGACGCAAGCGAATGACGCAGCAGATGACACAAGCAGATGACGTAAACAGGTAAACAGATGACGCAACGGCTGACGCAGCAGATGACGCGTTACTCTTACTCCGAACATGAAAGTGTCGACTTCTTCGCGTATGTCTCTGTCCGTTAGAGATCCAGTTTCCATCGCCATCTGGAGTAGGAGATCGAGGAAGGCGAGCTTTCTCTTTCTACGACTGCCTCCGAACACCTCGACATCTTCGTCTTCGTCAGTGGGAACTGGTCCGTTCTCGAACGACACCTCCATTTCGTTGCGTCTCTCACGAATTACCTGAAATGGGAACATCGAATACATACTGTAGTCATAAAAATGTGCGTTTGTGTCAACGAAAAAGCCGGTATCTAAGAAATTGCAGCAAGATTGGAATTCTCTATAAATAAATATTGCTTAGTGTTTAAGTGAATAACGTTGCTTACGCAATGACAAGGCAGCATTGACTAATTAATTATTGTTTATTTTAATTGACAAATGAAAGCGCTTCTTTTCAGATGATCAGAGGACAAACCCATCTTCACTATAGATCTAGTTACCATCATCTTTGTTGTCCTCTCAATTATCTTATTTTCATCTCTTAGCCATCACTGTTGTCCAGGGATATTTGTATCCCACCCTAACAACCACCACCCCCAATTTGAAGCCGACACCCCTAAAATTTGGTAATGTGACAATGGTATGCATACAAAATGCATACTAATTAGCTCCGGACACTCCCAATTTGAGGTCGACCCCCAAATTCACAATCCTAGAAATATATCTGCTGCAGTCTCCACATTTGGCAGGAATTAACAAAGAATTATGCTTCTTGTGTTATACTTTTTATATGTAGGCTCACTGTGACAGTAAATAGGTCTAAAGTAATACCTCATTTCTTCTTACCAGCTTTCTAATGTCATAATTCCTGTTCAATTAGTCAGTATGTAGTATTTAGTTCAACGTGCTGGCTTAAATTATTCTTCTTATTATTATTATTAATCGGAATGTAATTACGTAGGATGTGGAGTTAAATTCTCACCGCCTCTGTGAACTGATGTAAAATGGTCAGACACTTTCGATGTTCCTTCACCAGTGAAAAGTGGGGGAACATAAATTTTGGCCACATGTAAGGTCTTCTCATCCTTGTAGCGATGATTTCACTGATCCTGGAATGAAAACAAAACCCACAGCTTAGAGTTTGACATATATGACAATTCATCAAAGTAAATGTTAGGAAATTAGGAAATGTTCTCTATAAAAACGTCGTTTATTTATTTAAAACAGTATTAATCTAGAGTAATGTAGAGTATATTCTTTTAAAATGAATTAAGTGATTAAATAGGCAGTGTAGTTATACGCCTTATGCTATCTTATAATTATCATAGAAATGCTAGAAGAAGGAATTCCATTGGCCGATAAACTTTTGGCTGATTCACAGTGATGGGTTTTTACCTGCAGACGGCCTTCACGTATTCCGAATCGCCATTTAATTGTGCGTCAATCTGTTTTCCCATCACAGTTCCTACAAAAATATTCAGGAAAATCTCTGTCATTCAAAGATAAAGACGCGAACAGGAGACCTAAAGATAACTCAAAGCCTCTCGAATGGTATGACCTACTGTTCGTTACTTTCTAAAAGTGTCGAGTCCTGCTGCGTACCAACACTTACAGACCGCATCCTGACTGCCATCCATGAATCCATGACGAACTCTGTACTAAGAGAATGAGGAATGAGTAGGACGTGCTGTGGACTGTTGAGTCAACAATGATCGCCGAATTTGTCTTTTCCATTTCCAAACGGACAGCGATTGTATTTAGTACAAAGACTATGTTGGTTTGGAAATATTGCCTCTATAGCAAACTGGAACGTGGGACCTAACATTTCCATAACTGCAGTAACATGTGATTCCAAGCAGAACTTTCGTTGCACATAGATATCTGAGGGCTGAGGTCTAATCAATCTTGTACATAGCCTTGTGGATTAATGCAAAAATAGATAACTAACACATGCTGAATGAACTTAATAAGTGTTGGTTGAAAACTCGGTCAAATTTCTGCACCAGACAATTTAGATAATTGCCCAAATATTGAAACTGACTTTCGATTTCATGATACAACGGCAACATTATGAAAAATACTATAGAAACAAATAATATCATATTTCTTCCTTCCAATTTCGGCTATGAATATTCATTATGTTACGGTTGTGGTTCTCACACAGGGCAAACTCTCCTGGATCTCTTTAAACCTTATTGTTGTTATTATTATTATTGTAAATATTTTAGTTAAGCTTAAACATAAGTCGAATCACGACGCCACAGCCACTGAAACTGATGGTTTTTAAAATGAATGTTTCCCAGAACTGACCGCAAATGATGTCAAGCGCGCACAGCGTGACGTCCTGCATGATGTCAATTCTCCTCCGCCCTCTGCCGATCTTTTCGTCCAGACGGTTGAGCATCACTTGCGATTGCTCGTTGAAGACTTGAAGAAAATCGTTCAGAATCTTGAAGTGAAATGTCGGCGTAAGCATCTTGCGCCTCGTAAACCATTTCTCGCCGGTGCTGCAAATTCATGGAACACCAACGTAGCAAATATTCCTAATTAGCAATAGCATTATCATTCGTTAACAGAGTTTATTGTGTCCGACTCTGTGTCGATGTACGACGTCCATTCCAAAACATGAACTCTGAAATGTCGCTATGAAATCCCTTTACTTCTTAAAGGATTAAGTCATTTAGCAATCATCTAAGACATTCTAAATGCACTGTTTGCTACCAACAGAATCAAACATGAATGGTAGGCTCGTTCATATATTTTATCGCCTTCCGTAATCGTGTCAGGCTGAATGCGATTTTAAATAGCTTTGTGCTATTTTTTTGTGATTTATTGGGTTAGAAAAAGTTGGGCAGGGACGTCATTTGGGGGGGGGGGGCAGGTGGGGCATTTGCCCCTGATTTTGAGGGGAAAATTTTTTTTCGGCAATGTTTGTGTTATTTAGTTTTTACATGCCCTAAAAGAACGCTTGATGTCGAGCAATCTGAAGTAACTAACCGTAAAAAAATGACTGACAAGCAAAAAAAGGTCGTCAACTTTTTTGCAAACTTATCAGGTCGGAAGTGTCTTGCCCCCTGGAAAACAGTGAAATTACGTCTCTGAAGATGAGACTATTATTAGGTGACTTGAATGTATGCAGATAGGTTTGCTAACCTTGTTAGAAGCCCGGTTCCAAGCCACGGTATTACGAACTGATAAAATAGCGACTTGGTGAGGTTCTTTGAACTGGTCAGCACGATCTATACTCAACACAGTTAAGGAAAATCATTCACACAAGACCGCGGATTGATCTGTTTTACTACTTAGCTCTGATTCAGGTACCCTGAGATGCGGCCACTCTAAGTTTTGATTGTAAGCGCTCTTCAGTGAGTTTTGTGTTCAATTGAAACTTGTGGAGTTTCATAGAGGAGAAAACTGTTCGTCTATAGGCCTACGATCGATTCTTTACATTGGCACACTATAGCAGCACAAGAGGCCACACGTGCAAATTGCCTAAGCAGAGTGAGAGAGAGAGAGAGACAGGCAGACAGACAGACAGATACAGAGATACGTAAAAGTGCACTGATTGGTCGGAGGCCGCTATCCTGCTAGCCAGTGGTGACTTCACAGGGGACGGAGGCCCGTGCCCCTTTCGAGTGCCTGCCCCCCAGTGGCCTCCTGTTGGAACCGTATACTTAATACTACATACCTAACAAAAAATGGCTGGCCCACCCATGATTATAAGTTGCCACTCCAACGCTACCCCCCACTTGTCAAATCCTGGAGCCGCCACTGCTGCTAGCATCACGCGTCTACTCGCAACAATGATAGACAAAATTTGCATGATAATCTACGTAGATTTGCTAAAGGAATCACAGGCAGCCATGTAGATCAGCAACTCAGCAATCAATCAATGAACTTCTATGGCACCGCAGTCATAATGCCCAGGGCACCAGCCGATGGCGCAAACACCAAATCCAATCCGAATAAGATCCAGGTCAAGCCGGAAAGGTCTGTCAGATTGACAGAGGAACAATCTAAGCCAAGCCAAACAGGTGCGTCTTAAGACTGGGCCTAAAGGAGCTGGTATGTAGAGCATGTCGAGGTGTCTAGATGACCATGACCTATCAGTGGAAGCAAATAAAGTAAGATGTGCTAACTAACAATAATGACGATGATATTGATGTTAATAATAATAATAATAATAATAATAATAAAATTTTAAAAAATAAAATAATAATAATAATAAATTATTATTATTATATACAACTGTTAAAACATTTTCTAGTCGCCGTTGCGGGCCGCAAAAAATCGTTTGACAGGCCGCATTCGTCCCGCGAGTTTGAAACTCCTACGTTACAGGCAATGTTAAATTATAAGCCAATGTTAGATTTTCCGTGGACATGAAATTTCTATCCTATCCCACTGGTCAAGGGCCATTCCAGTGGAACAAAAGGGCTTAGTTTTATTTGTCCATCCACCGAACATTTAGGTAGGAGTAATCAAATACCCACTGGATTTTGTAAAATTGACTACTTCATGAAAAATAGAAGTAACATCATAAAGGTGAAGATGGCTAACTTTAATTAGACAACAGTTCGTATTTCGAACGTAATCTTGGACACAACTCGCATCTGATAAATATGTCGAGATACAAAAGTTGAAACGGTCGAACTAAATGAAAGACAGACTCGCCTCTGCTGTTTCGGGTTTTGTCACAATGAAGACAGTATGGGAAATCGTCCTGAGTTTGAAAATGCCCTTTTCTCTGCCATATTCATCACAAATCCTCATCAGCTGGCTGAGAAATTCTAAGAATAACAATAGCGACTATTTTGAAAACAATTATACTTTAAAATATATATATATATATATATATATATATATATGTGTGTGTGTATATATATATACATATATATATAACAATAACAACAACAATAGTAATAATGATGCACTTTTATAGCACCATTTTTAACATTCTAAAGGTGTCAATCGATGGTACTTCAAATCCATCAGTAAAAAACCGGATCATTTCAGGAATCAGCCAGCGAGAAAGCGAGGCGGATCTATGGAGCATATATGATAATTTAAAGGGATGGGGTTTTAAAGTATAAATCGGAAAATACTCGTGGCACGATGAATTAAGGGAAAATCAAAATCGAGAAATATAGCATAAGGCATCAACGAATACTCAGAATGACGTTATTGTTGTGAAATCGTAAAAGCGTTTGAGATGTTGAGTTACGAACCAACGCCGTCCTGACTGCGTACTATCCTTAGGCGGTCCCTCAAGGGCACGAACGGAATTCCGCTCCGAAGGTCTTTGAAGCGATGAATCGTATTCAGAACAAAGACCAACGCAGGTAGAAAAATAGCGAATAAAATCAGCGCAAGTGTAGCTATCAGCATGCTGCTCAGATATCCTGCAATTTGAACAAACATTGTAAAAAAAAGCCGAAAATACGAATTTCACGGCTATGTTTTCTACGTAGTATTTTCTCTTTTGCGTGTATTATAGAACAGTTTGGTTATGACAAACTGATAATCACCGCACTGATTAACACCATATGAAAGTCACATCTTATACATATACAGTGCGTAAGCCCTATAAGATAATGAACGATGATGATGGGCCTTGTATTGACACAATGCATAATGTGATATATGAAAAGTGATCGACACTTAACGCCATTTACGCTAAAGCAGGCCTATATCCAGTGACGGCTCCACTTGGGGGATGAGTGGGGATGTATACTCCACCGGACATTTTTATTTTCTTCTTTTTTCCTTGTGAAACCTATTTTTGGGTAAACGTCTAGCAAAACTACAGGGAAAAACTGTGGATGACCTTTTTTTACTTGTCAAACTATTTTGGGTAAAAGTGTAGTAAAATTAGCTGGTCACATCGAGAACTCGTAGTAGACTTGGAGAGATCGCACTTTCAAGGCTTGTGGACCTCGGATCTGGATTCTGGAACGCTCTTCCGACAGTTATACGCGATCATGCGGTCTCACGCTCAACGTTTCTTACCAACCTTAAGATGTTTTACTTTAATGTAACAGCAGCGGCGCATTGGTAAATGCGCCTCGTAAATGAGATTATCTATCTACCGGTATTAATATTCTATCTATCTAAATATTCCGAATGTTTTGCTTCCTGTTTATAATAAAAAAATGGTTAGTTTCGTTAAATTTGTTTAAATTTGTTTAAACTTATAATTTGATGACGTCAATATTAATTTAATTAGAAGTTTATGACGTCGCAGTTTTATGACGTTCATTGACCTTCTTGTTACGGTCGTCAAACAAAAAACACATGGAAGAGAAAATAGATAATATAGAAAATAGATCCCTAGAGAGGAAAGAGAATAAGGTTCAATTCAGATTCTAGTAATTATATTTATTTAACCGATTTGTCCCATATTCCGACCCGGTGTGGCCGGTAAAGGCATTCTCCATGCCCACGGTGCTGGTCTATAATCCTGTACTAACTATTGTACAGTACTACTGTACGGTCCTAGCGCTCAGGGTGTGCGATCTGTTGGCTCAGGTAGGCCTACTATAATGAAAGTCGTAACACACTCCATAGGAAACGGTGATTGTTTCCCGGCAATAGAGGATGTCTGGGTAGGCATACTTTCCCGTTATCCTCAGTGAAGAGATATTAGGATTAGGGTGAGGGTTAGAGTTTTATCCTAACCATAGCCCTAACCCTAAACCTCACCCTAACACTAACCCTAACCCTAACCGCCACCCTAACCCTAAGCATTTCTTAGTATCTCTTCACTGGGGTCCGGATAACGGGAAAGTACCGATGTCTGCATACATTTGCTGCTGTTGGTTCCTAACAGTGGTGGCGCAAGCCAGAATTCCAGAATAGAAAGCACATTGACATTTTCACATTTCTGGCGAAACGTTCAACAATCTCATCACGCAGATTTTCTCACCTAACCACATCTTCTCTTCCCTCTCTGCCGTCAGGCAACCTGCACTCCCTCCAAAAATGTCGACATTGACTGAAATGTTTAGGCATTGTTTAACAATGCCTGAAATTTACTCAAATTTTCTACACACTTTACCTGAAATCTGTATTCGTGATGGAATAGCACTGTAATGTAATGTAATGTAATGTAATGTAATTAGCTATTTATATTGCGCCTAATCAATCAATGTTAGCAAGCGCATTACAATTAATGTCAATTATGTCAATTATTATATGCACAATTAAACAAATGTGTCTTCAAATGTTTACGGAAAGCGACGGGCGACTTTATGCTCCGTAGCGCTGGTGGAAGGGCGTTCCAGGCATGGGGTCCAGCGTACGAGAAGGCTCGTTGTCCCATGACTGTCCGAAGACGAGGTTTCTGGTATTGACTGGTAGAGGCTGATCGTAGGCCTGGTCTACCAATGGCGGTTGATGTTGGCTGGAGCAGATCAGCCAGATAGGTCGGACAAAGGCCATTCTGTGCACAGAACATCAGCGTGCATAGTTTGTGTTGTATCCGTGACTGGACTGGAAGCCAATGAAGTTCGCGAAGCGCCGGAGTGACGTGGTCTCGAGGTTTCAGGTCCAGCACCAGGCGTGCAGAAGCATTTTGTACGCGCTGCAGGTTGGCCAGTGTAGACTTTGGAAGGCCGGCAAGAACGGAATTACAATAGTCTAGTCTGGACAGCACAAACGCAGAAACCAGTTGCGCAGCGACTTCTTTGCAAGCGATTCGACAAATCTGGCGGATACGTCGTATGTGATAGAAGCAGCTCTTGGCTAACTGTCCAACATGTTGCTTCATGGTCAATTCGTTGTCGAACAGTACTCCAAGATCTCTGACGACGGAAGAAGGGCGGACGATGGTGCCCTGAAGTGCCAGACTACAATCGGTGTTAGACAGCTTAAGCATGTTAGCATGTGAGCCAAACCATGCAAGCTCCGTCTTGGAAGCATTAAGTTGCAATCGTCGTGAGGAACACCATCCTTGGACCTCTGTGATGCAGTTTTGGAGACGACCAAGAGCAAGACCGAAGTCTTTAACGTCCACATGGTCGTAGATCTGTTTATCATCAGCGAAAATATGATGGCGAAGATCATGACGTTGAAAAATGAGGGCAAAGTCTTCTGTGTATGTGATGAAGGCAATCACTGCATGTGAAGCTATGCACGCGCCAGTGTGTAAAGTTACTTGTTATACAGGCCTAACAACAATTAAATCAGTTGCAGATTAACAGCTGCAAGGAACATTCTCCACAAATTTATTCATGAAATAAATTCATTAAATTCACATCTTCATTTATGCAATGAAGTAATACTTAGCTTTTAAGATTTTGAAATCTATTTATTAGGCATTTGCATATTAGCTGAACTCTTTAAATGCTGTTATTCACACTAACTCGTTATAGAAGTCTTGTTCCTGAATGTTTTATGATTTTATTTATTTCAAAGGAACATTTGTGCATTCAGTTTTTGTAACTGATGAGTCTGATTTGAAATTTCGATCATTAACAATATATTTTCTTATATCTACTCTGCAAAGGCAGAATTTGGTTCAATAGCATTGCCTTTGCAACATCGTTGACTGAAAATTCAAGGAAAACTGACAGGCATAACAGGATAGACAAATGTACTCAAGCATTTTTCAAAGATTTGTTTTTTCAATATCTCAAGAAGACACTTCAGCTTACATAATTGTTTCTGACATGATATTTTAATTAGCTGTAAATTATTAAATAAATAAATAAATGAAATGCACCTTATCACGAATAACAGTTACACTGCTCGCATGTTTCAACCATTAAGGGCAACAACTGATACCAAGTACATATAAACCCATTCATTTTGAAGAATAGGAATATCTGAAATGTCGATCGTCATTACGTGTTCTGTTGTCATCTTAACAAGTGCAGTGGTAACCTGAATTGATATCTTCTATAGTACACATTTCTTTTACAGATGGTTTACCAGCAGTTGTACATGGTAGGATTCTATTTAAAATGGATCTGACGGATTGGCTGGAATTCGTCGTTCCAGGTCGACGATAATTCCATCTGCCGGTCTAAGAATCAGCTCGCCACACGGCTTCAGGTCCTCCCGTCGCTGTACGGAGGTCACCCGGAATCTCCTCTCCAGACGTCTGGCGGTGCGTCGAGCTTGCCTACACTCGTGATCATAGTATGGACGGTGAGGACGTATCCGTACAGACATCTGTACGAAAAATCGAAAAATACTATAGAAACAAATAATGTCATATTTCTTCCTTCCAATTTCGGCTATGAATATTCATTATGTTACGGTTGTGGTTCTCACACAGGGCAAACCCTCCTGAATCACTTTAAACCTTATTATTATTATTATTATTATTATTATTATTATTATTATTATTATTATTATTATTATTATTATTATTGTAAATATTTTAGTTAAGCTTAAACATAAGTCGAATCACGACGCCACAGCCACTGAAAATGATGGTTTTAAAAATGAATGTCTCCCAGAACTGACCGCAAATGATGTCAAGCGCGCACAGCGTGACGTCCTGCATGATGTCAATTCTCCTCCGCCCTCTGCCGATCTTTTCGTCCAGACGGTTGAGCATCACTTGCGATTGCTCGTTGAAGACTTGAAGAAAATCGTTCAGAATCTTGAAGTGAAATGTCGGCGTAAGTATCTTGCGCCTCGTAAACCATTTCTCGCCGGTGCTGCAAATTCATGGAAGACCAACGTAGCAAATATTCCTAATTAGCAATAGCATTATAATTCGTTAACAGAGTTTATTGTGTCCGACTCTGTGTTGATGTATGACGTCCATTCCAAAACATGAACTCTGAAGTGTCGCTATGAAATTCCTTTACTTCTTAAAGGATTAAGTCACAGAGATGTAGTACTTGGTACTTGTACTTGTACTCGAGTTGTACTCGAGTACAAATCTTTAGTACTTGTACTTGTACTCGGAGGCCAAGTACTTGTACTTGTACTTGTACTCGGAGTTTTTGGAATGCAAGTACTTGTACTTGTACTTGTACTCGGAGGCCAGGTACTTGTACTTGTACTTGTACTTGAAGCATTGTGTACTTGCTACATCTCTGTTAAGTCATTTAGCAATCATCTAAGACATTCTAAATGCACCGTTTGCTACCAACAGAACCAAACATGAATGGTAGGCTCGTTCGTATATTTTATCGCCTTGCGTAATCGTATCAGGCTGAATGCGATTTTAAATAGTTATGTGCTATTCTTTTGTGATTTATTGGGTTAGAACAAGATGGGACTATGGTTAGCTGATTTCAATGTATGCAGATAGGTTTGCTAACCTTGTTAGAAGCCCGGTTCCAAGCCACGGTATTACGAACTGATAAAATAGCGACTTGGTGATGTTCTTTGAACTGGTCAGCACGATCTACACTCAACACAGTTAAGGAAAATCATTCACACAAGACCACGGATTGATCTGTTTTACTACTTAGCTCTGATTCAGGTACCCTGATTCAGGTACCCTGAGATCATCACACGTCTACTCGCAACAGTGATAGACAAAATTTGCATGATAATCTACGTAGATTTGGCAAAGGAATTACATGCAGCCATGTAGATCAGCAACTCAGCAATCAATCAATGAACTTCTATGGCGCCACAGAGACAGACAGACAGACAGACAGAGACAGACAGACAGACAGAGAAAGACATAAGTAAAAGTGCTCTGATTGGTCGGGGCCGCTATCCAGCAGGAATCACACGTCTACTCGCAACAATGATACAGACAACAACGTACTGTATCTGCAATTTGCATGATAATCACATAAATTAGCCAAAGAAATCACAGGCAGCGACGTAGAGCAGTAACTCTGCAATCAGTGAACTTCTATGGCGCCACTGTCATCATGCCCAGGGCATCAGCCGATGGCGCAAACACCAAATCCAATCCGAATAAGATCCGGGTCAAGCCGGAAAGGTCTATCACATTGACAAAGGAACAATCTAAGCCAAGCCAAACAGGTGCGTCTTAAGACTAGGCCTAAAGATGCTGGTATGTAGAGCATGTCCAGGTGTCTAGATGACCATGACCTATCAGTGGAAGCAAAAAAAGTAAGATGCTCTAAATAACAATGACGATGATGTTGCTGTTAATAATAATAATAATAATAATAATAATAATAATAATAATAATAAAATTTTAAAAAATAAATAATAATAATAATAGATTATTATTATTATTTACAAATGTTAAAACATTTTCTAGTCGCCGTTGCGGGCCGCAAAAAATCGTTTGACAGGCCGCATTCGTCCCGCGAGTTGGAAACTCCTATGCTACAGGTAATGTTAAATTCTAAGCCAATGTTAGATTTTCCATGGACATGAAATTTCTATCCAATCCCACTGGTCCAGAGCCATTCTAGTGGAACAAAAGGGCTTCGTTTTATTTGTCCAACGGCCGAACTTTTAGGTAGGAGTAATCAAATACCCACTGGATTTTGTAAAATTGACTTCTTTATGAAAAATAGAAGTAACACCATAATGGTGAAGATGGCTAACTTTAATTAGAAGACAGTTCGTATTTCGAACGTAATCTTGAACCCAACTCGCATCTGATAAATAGGTCGAGATACAAAAGTTGAAACGGTCGAACTAAACGAAAGACAGACTCGCCTCTGCTGTTTCGGGTTTTCTCACAATGAAGACAGTATGTGAAATCGTCTTGAGTTTGAAAATGCCCGTTTCTCTGCCATATACATCGCAAATCCTCATCAGCTGGCTGAGAAATTCTAAGAATAACAATAGCGACTATTTTGAAAACAATTATACTTTAATATATATATAAAACAAAAACAACAACAATAGTAATAATAATGCACTTTTATAGCACCTTTTCTAACATTCTAAAGGTGTCAATGGATGGTACTTCAAATCCATCAGTAAAAAACCGGGTCATTCCAGGAATCAGCCAGCGAGAAAGCGAGGCGGATCTATGGAAGATATGCTAATTTAAAGAGATGGGGTTTTAAAGTATAGACCAGAAAATACTCGTTGCACGATGAATTAAGGGAAAATCAAAATCGAGAAATATAGCATAAGGCATCAACGAATACTCAGAATTACGTTATTGTTGTGAAACCGTAAAAGCGTTTGAGATGTTGAGTTACGAACCCACGCCGTCCCTAGTGTGCACTATCCTTAGGCGGTCCCTCAAGGTCACGAACGGAATTCCGCTTCGAAGGTCTTTGAAACGATGAATCGTATTCAGAACAAAGACCAACGCAAGTAGAAACAAAATAGCGAATAAAATCAGCGCAAGTGTAGCTATCAGCATGCTGCTCAGATATCCTGCAATTGAACAAACATTGTAAAAAAAAGCCGAAAATACGGATTTCACGGCTATGTTTTCAACGTAGTAATTTCTCTTTTGCATGTATTATAGAACCGTTTGGTTATGACAAACTGATTACTGATAATCACCGCACTGATTAACACCATATCAAAGTCACATCTTATACATATACAGTGCGTAAGCCCAATAACAGGGATGGCAAAGTGCGGCCCACGGGCCGAATGCGGCCCCCGAAGCCCTTTTATACGACCCCCGACATCGAGAAATATTGCATCAATGTGCGGCCCTCTAAAACATATGAAACATTTGACAACACCTCACTGGAAAATTCAGCATTCAAATTGGATTTATACTTTGGCACTTGATCGTTAACTAGAAATAATGCTTTTAATATTTACTAAATTTTCTTCGACTTGACAGTCTTGGCTTATCAATAATTATTGATAAGCCAAGACTGTCAAGTCGAAGAAAATTTAGTAAATATTAAAAAAAACAGGCACTGAAGCATCCTTAAAAATTTACTGCGAAAGTTTCAAAGAGTTAAAATCTAAATGTCTGGAAGAGGGCGAAAGAGAGCGGCTTCAATAGAGACCGGCGCTACCGAGCGAGAACGAGGACAAGTGAGAAAACATAATCATTCTAGTTTATGCCTACTGCGTAATTTGTTCGATACCAGTAAAGTAGTAAAGTAAAATCTCGTAAACTTCTACAGCGCCCCGGAAAGCAGCACAGCAGTAGCTGCTTATTCTTATGCGCTCAATCTCTCTTGAAATAGCTATAGGCAGGGTGGTTTGTCGGCCGGGCAAAGGTCAGTGTATCTATGAGGCGGCGGGTCGGGTTGTTGTTGCTATGGGGGAAATGACTTTTCGAATAGGAAGGTTTTAAGTTTAGACCTAAAGGCTTGAGGAGACTGTGAAGGAATTAAAGGAAATGAAGATTCGGAGCTTATTGTTTGACCATGTCGTAGGCTGCGGAGGGAGGCTGGAATTGAGTTCCAAAGTTCTGGTGCGGCGTATGAGAAAGCGCGGTTGCAGATTTTGAGTGATGACTGATTTAACGGGCGTGAAAGTGTGAGATGAGATGGTGATCGTGTAGGTCGGGGAGGCTGAGGCGTTAAGAGTTTACGAAGGTAAACCGGTTTTGACGAATGAAGTGAACTGTAAGTAATCGTTATTATCTTGTACTGTATACGTTCGGATATTTTAAGCCAGTGTAGTGACTTCAGTATGGGTGAAATATGGCGGAACTTTGGTGATTTGGTTACTGCTACTTATTTCGATTTAAAACCATGGGTCGACAGTTTTTCCATCTAGATCGACTGTCATCTAACTTGTTTTCGTAAATTTTTAAATTTCAGAATAATATTGACAAGCATTGTTGCTTTTGGCAAAAATCGTTGAGTTCGAATGAGTACATAGAAATTAGAAATCCTGTAGGAAAATAAAGGAACAATTTTTTCCATGAAGGTATTATTTTTAACTCGTGCGCTACTGTCTTCACGTAGCTGTGGCTAAACATGATGTAATTTCGTTCCCATGAATAATACCTGCATGAATTTCCCAATGTCATGCCTAGCGCTCTCGCTTGAGCACAAATGCAGTAAAATGATAAAATACTCAAATCACAAATTTTAAAAATATTTTGACAACAAAGTGAAAACGTTATTTCCTGATATCAGAATATAAGGAGAACAATGTTAACTTACGCTTTAATTAATGTGTAGCCATTCACTTTGAAAAGACACTATGTATTATTTTTTTAAATAATAAAATAAAATACACATTGATTTGTAAAACAGGAAAGAGGAACCAGCATTGGAACCAGCTTCGATTTGAAGAACCGTTCGTTTCGCAGGCGGCACGATTTACATTTCATCCTCATCCACCTAAAATGGCAAACCCACCCCATCATCCCAACCAGAGGGTGCCCCATCCAGGAGCGCCAATTCCAGGATTTCCTGCTCCCTCGTGGCCCACATAATTATGTGTTTGTTGGAACCACTAAAATCACCGTTCAGCCAGATGTAACAGTCGTCGAGACGTATAACCTGAACAGTGTTTTGCAGGGCATCGTCGTGCTCCCTAAATAAGTAAGTCTTATTTTGATTATACCAAAGAATTGCCTGAAAATATTAATGAAAACTATTGCATATGGAAACATCAAAAGAATTACCACGAAACCATTATTATGTAAACAAGAATCATGCGACGCGCATGCGCCATAGAACAACCAAACAACGGTGTTAATAGGCGTGGCCTAAGCACTGCTAACTGGACATTAGTCACATTACCCATGCAAACGGTAATGCAAGACTTAGGAGATTTCCATATGAAAATAATGCTAATTTTAGCAAGTTGAGAGCTGAGTTTTCCCAAGTAGAGACTTATGAATATTCATGTAGGGTTATCCAACGCGTTGAAGTTGAGAAATTTTCATCGCATAATCACGCTGACTATTAACATTAGCTACATTTGAACGCAATTTTAGAGCTGGTATAAAAAAATCAACAATTATAGGCAGAACACTTAAATACTAGACATATTTAAGTGTATAAAATGCCAAAATCTGCAATCTAAAATTTTCAGGTTCGTGGCTATTTTACGACGGGGTTTTCCCGGCGTCAGATTATGTATTTACCAGACTATTGAAAACATGCGTCCAGCATAAGTCTTTAGGTTGAAGCCAGCTGTGGACGCCATATTTGTAAACGCACATGAATATTCATGAGACTTTTTTCATTGGTCGTCGCTATTTTTGGAATATGAAATTCGACCGTTTTCAAATCCGGGCTTTTCTGCGCTTTTTTAAAAACGCAATCTCGGCTTTTTCTTATGTTTTGCGTAAAAACATATGGCGGATAGGCTCCGCCCACATGCCCATAGTTGGCTTCAGCCGCTAAGCAGGCCTTTATAGGCTTATATTCTCTCCTGTGTATTATTGCTCCAAGATTGAAAATGAAATGAAAATTATATTTGGTATGATTGTAGGTTCGTCAAAAGACCCAAGAACTATTTTTAAGAAGTATCTCAAACGAACTATTTGCACATATCCATCTATTAATATTTTACTAACAATTGTTCGTTATTTTCTAACAAGTATATAAGAATTACTAATATTACTAACCAGAATTACTAACAATGACTACTAATAATATTTCCAAATAAAATATAATATTACAAATATGAAAACTCTTTGATGAAGTGTTGAATGATTATTATAGAACTATATCTTAGACTTATAGGGCGGTCGAAGCGACAAGTAGTTAGCACGTTAATTTGGAAACAAACCCGAGTGATAGGATAATAGGGGTTTACCGATAATAGGTCTATCTATATCATGTTGTTTCTCAGTGTGTGGCCCTAAGCTTTGGAATTCATTACCAATATCACTTCGTAAAACTAAAAATTTATCATCTTTTAGACCTGGTCTTAAAACTTACCTGTTTGATTTGGCTTACCCCCTTAGATTGCTCCCCCGCTGTTCTGACTGATCTTCCGGATTGACCTGGCTCTAATTCTATTTGGATTTGGTGCGCCATCGGCTGATGCCCTGGGCATTATGATAGTGGCGCCATAGAAGTTGATTGATTGATTGATTGATTGATTGATTGATTGATTGATTGATTGATTGATTGATTGATTGATTGATTGATTGATTGATTGATTGATTGATTGATTGATTGATTGATTGATTGATTGATTGATTGATTGATTGATTGATTGATTGATTGATTGATTAATTAATTGATTGATTGATTAATTGATTGATTGATTGATTGATTAATTGATTAATTAATTAATTAATTAATTAATTAATTGATTGATTAATTAATTGATTAATTGATTAATTAATTAATTAATTAATTGATTAATTAATTGATTGATTAATTAATTAATTGATTGATTGATTAATTGATTGATTAATTGATTGATTGATTGATTGATTGATTGATTGATTGATTGATTGATTGATTGATTGATTGATTGATTGATTGATTGATTGATTGATTGATTGATTGATTGATTGATTGATTGATTGATTGATTGATTGATTGATTGATTGATTGATTGATTGATTGATTGATTGATTGATTGATTGATTGATTGATTGATTGATTGATTGATTGATTGATTGATTGATTGATTGATCATGTCTAGATACCGAAGTAAAAAGTTATGCCTTTTGAACATACATCTTGAAAACCATGATGAAATACCCAGCAAATGAAAATACCCGGGAAAAAACCAGCAAATACCGGTAAATGCCTATGCCCTAATACAATTTTTACAAAAACGAGGCTTGTATAGCGCAACCAGAAAATTAACGAACTTAGGCCCTAATTAACCAGGCCTAATTCGCAAAATAAGACTTTTGATTTTAAAAACATTCGCTAGAATGTACCTTAAAATGACACAAATTATATTAAAAGCATAATATTTAATTATTTAATGTAGGGCTGCAAATATCCAACAAATTAAACGCCTATATAGAGAAAACATACATAGATAAAACATACATAGAGAAAACATAGAGAGAATAAAGCATAGAATATTAAATTCAAAACAGGAACAGTGGCGGTTCTAAGATTGGCAAATAGGGAAAGAAGACCTTCCATTCTTGTGATTTTAGCAAATAGATCCAACAATTTCGATTAAAGTCGAATGGTTCCTTCCAGGGACACTTCGAAAGACCATAGAAGGCTTATGACAAATCCCATATCATTGTCTTTCAACTATCTGTGATTTCACATGAAGTATGCATGCAGTCCCTTATGAGTTAGGCCTTTGAGCGGGTGGTAACCTGGATCCGAATAGAACCGCCTCTTGAACAATTAAACCACAAGTAAATTTTTGCATGCACATTTAATAATGACTAAGTAAATAAGCAATTAATAATGACAAACTAAATAAGCACGAATAGGCCCTACATATAGATATAAAAGCTTCATTTTTCATAGTAAGCCAAGAACAGAATACATGATTACTAATATACTAAGCAGGGCTTTTTTTCTAGGAAAAAATGTTTGGGAACTCATCCTTTTTTGCTCATCAACAAAAACAGGTTTGGGAACGCCATACCTGTACGTCCCCAAACACATTAGTACATATCCATAATTATATATACAGTCTGGCAAAAAAGGTGTGGGAACGCAGTTCCCGTGCGTTCCCACTGAAAAAAAGCCCTGATACTAAGTAATTCAACTCCTGATGACTTAGCATCAGGTTTTCAAAGTCCCTTAGAGTCTGACTGACTACAGACTGCTGTCACAGAAATTTGACTTTCTTGTGTCTCAGGTGAATCATTTTCTGAAGCCATGTGAGGCAAAATTTGAAGACAATGGTTCAACTGAATTTTTTCATGAAGCCAAAGAGTAACTAAAAAGGTCTTGTCAAATCCCACGATATTTACGCAGCTTAAATGCATCAAACCAGTCAATGTGAATCTGACTTGACGGAATCAAACTTAGATTACTGGGCACATGAAGAATTTCGAATTTCCAGTCAAAAGTAAGTAACATAACGGCACAGGTATAACGTTTGATATTAGACTTAGCACTTAATTTACATTCTGGCAACTGATATGACAGAATGGCGCAGCGAATATCCACATATTGCTGAGAATTTGAAAAACGCAGTACCAGAAAATTATTCGAAGCGTTAGTGGCTCACTTCCTTGCACGCATACAACGTAGGATTACGTAAGTAATTAAAAATAATATAATGGAAAGTAGGATGACAATAAGTAAGTAGAAATGCATAGTGCTAGGATATTGACAATCGGAAGGTGAAGGAGTTGAAGTCATGGGAAATATAAACTGTGGATAGGCTTCGGCCAAACGTGAACGAAGTGATAGTGTTACAATCAAAACAGTTAACTTGTTTACTCTAAAACAGAGATAACTAATGCCGATGATGAGGATCAATAGAACGGAAAACGAAACTGAAAATCCATAGATCATTACATAATTAGGAGACTTATCCATTGAAACTTGGCGAGATTCGCTGACCAAAGCGCTGTAGTCGTTTTGAAAAAGTTCCGCTCCATGCTGTACCGCTAACATTGTCTTTTCAAATTCCTCATCGAGTGTACCAAAATTGATTCCATCAGCCTTGGAAATTTGAAAATGAGGTAGATGAAGTGACAGTGATTGATTGAAAAGGTGGTCTGACCCAAAGAACTTCCATTGATCTGGATGAAAAAGAAACTGAAGTATGATTCGATTTGTGCCATAACTTAAAGAAACTTATGATTTTGCAGAAGAAGAATTCCGATTCTGGGGCACTCGAGGAGGAATGTAACCATACGGCGAATTTAGAGTACATCCAAAAGGTACATTAACAACACATGAAAGACAACCCCTGAAAGGCTGTGATTGAGAATCTCGACAAGTAAGAGACAGATTGAAAACATTTTCGATAATAACAGAGTTCGGAGGAACTGGAATCAGTATGCTTGGTCTATCAGACAACAGTTTAAATGAACATAACTCTGAAACAGCATTAGTATCATCATTAAACAAGGCTACACTGCAGGTATTCAAATCTGATTTTAAATTGATACTAGAACTCGAAGGCTCGCTTCGCTCGCATGAGGCGAGCTTCGCTCGCTGCGAGCTTCGCTTCGCGTCGCTTCGCGTCGCTTCACGTCGCTTCGCGTCGCTTCGCGTCGCTTCACGTCGCTTCGCGTCGCTTCGCTTCGCTCGAGGCAACGACCAATCCAATTCCAATTCCAGAACGACCAATCAGAACGCTCACTCAGCCAACCAATCAGAACGCTTGAAGGTAACCAATCAGAACGCTCACACAGCCAACCAATCAGAACGCTCACACAGCCAAACAATCAGAACGCTCGAACGCAACCAATCAGAACGCTCACACAGCCAACCAATCAGAACGCTCGAAGGCAACAGACATACAGATAACGATTTTAATGTTATAGATTTGAAATGTCCAAAAATGTGAATAGTCGCCCACTTCAAGATTCGGCAAAGTCTCCCATGTTGCAAAGAGACGATGATCTGACGAAGTTGCAAAAAACTTAGGTAGATTAACAAGTATTGTGGAAGTCTGATGCGTTTTGGCTATACTTTTTGGATATGTAATAACTTCGTACAATGCGAAAGGCAATGGTAATGTTGAAATAGGAACGGGTATTGTAACGTAAAGCAATGTATGTGACTTTGCAGCTATAAAGAATGGACGCTTGTAGAAAAAGGAAACGTCACGTAGGAGTATTCGAGCTGGTTCATGTATATTACGTAACTTGTCGGCAATGCGATCCAAAGCGTGCTGAATGTGAGAACGATGAAGTAAGGCAGGATGCAACCTACCAGCTAACAATTCTTCAGCAGCAAGGCGAAGATGTGTAAGGTGATCTAAAACTCTTGTAAAATTAAGCAGACTAGAAGCTAAAAACGTAGAAAAAATGCATACTAATAGCCCAAGTGGTTCTGAATTGTTGAGATAAGTCAGTGAGCCATTGTTCTCGATGTGATAGCTGATCTTTAATAAAATCTACACGCTTATTCAAAATACTTGATGCACTAGCAAGACCCATAAGTTGATGTTCAAAATCTTGAAGGATTCGAGTGTCACGCTGACTTAGAACCATAATGCGATCTTCCAAGACCTCTATGTCCGATTTACGAGCTAGGCCGAAAATATGGTAACCTACGTCACCCACGAAATCGAACCAGCCTCTTTTCAATCTCTGTGACTGAGCATCTGGTCTCTGAGTTCGCAAAACAGAGTGAAACTGGCGAATATACTGTCTAATTTGAGAATGGGCAGTCTTTTGCAAATCACGTAAAGCAACATAATACGGTAATGCACTCTGACATGATTGTATATTCGATTGATTCTCATGACTCATACATGCGAGCGAAGGATTCCCATCTTCAATTTCGAATGTTGGCAACTTGAAGTCAAACACATGATAGTTTGTATCTGTTACGACTTCAAAACGACCTTTAGACTTAAAATAAACGCCATAGCCATGTCTAAACTGACTATCTTCTTGACGAATACTGGCGGCGACCGAGCAACTGAAGCATAAGAGCAAAAGTTGAACCCAGAATCCTACAACAATAAACAAACGTCGATGTGGAAATTTCAGAGCATTCATTTCACTAACTGGCTGTTTTCTCCTCTACCTTCTACTCAGAGGACAGTCTCGCAGATAATATCTAGAAAAGAAAATTCTCCCGTCAGACGTCAGTAAGGATCGTCCTAATTGCCCCTAAGAGACAATTGACAAAAACGATGCCTGCAGGCAAAATAAACACATTTGTGAACGTGGCTCTATCAGTGTTCGGCCACATTTTTCTGCTTTCTATGCATGATATCCTGAATGCTTAGTTTCGTCGTTTTCTCTTGTGACCTGTTTTTGTACGGGCCACATAAAATGCTCTTTTTAACGCGTCCGTGACGTCACGTTCATTTATCCAATAGGGTTTAAACTTTTCATTGGACCGTTCAACCTTATAGAAAATATCTTTTCCGATTTTATTTTGTGCCAACAAGCGATTTACTGCGTGCCATTCTTCTTCGGGCACTGCTGTATCCTGTATATCCAAATTTTCTGAGACATTCAGATCGGAAGGCCTGTTCGAAGAATCATGAGGTGCTTGAGCTGGTATAGTGTCTAGTGGTTCATTAGGAGGTGAGGAAATGTAATCACGGCGGTCCACAAAACGTTTGAGTCGTTCAGAATTTACCGGATGTGTAAGGACACGGTTGGTTTGATTGTGACGCACCATGAAAGTGTGATTACCCACCTTGGCTGTAATGTAATATGGTCCTGAATACCTAAGTCATAACTTCTTCGACAATCCTTTCTTCACTTGTGATGTCATTAACCACACTAGATCACCAGGCTGAAACGTTGGTTCCGACACATTCTTATCATGTGCTCGTTTATTGGAATCTTGCATGATTTTAGTTTTTTTCTGTAGCTTCTTGATGTGCAGCGGCCAATCTCTTTGTAACATTTAAGGCATGGTCTTTCGGAGTAACTGCTTCATCGTCCATATTTGGCAAAGACAGGTCAATTCCAAATCTCATCTGAGTTCCATGCATTAGATAGAATGGTGAATAATTTACACGAGCTCTTGTAACAGCGCGTATAGAGAACAAGATAGTTGGAACATATTGTGGCCACTCATGTTGATCTTTGCACAGAATTCGAAGAGATTGCCACAAATGTCTGTTAACTCGTTCACAAGCTCCATTTGTCTGCGGCCTGAACCCGGAAGTGTGTAGTCGATGAATGCCATACTTGCGAGAAAGCTCCGCTAAAATACTACTAAGAAAGTTTGATCCACGATCACTTAAAAGTGATTTAGGGGATCCATACCGAGTGATGATTTGAGAGTATAGAATCTCGCAATGGTGTCGGCCCTCTGATCTCTCATGGGGAATGGTTCCGGGAATCTAGCCAAACTTTCAACAAACAACAGTAAATATCGAAACCCTTCTTTACCTCGCGGCAAGACCAAGATATCTCTATGCCAGCGACCAAAAACTTCGAGAATAGGCAGTGATTGCAAAGGATTTTTTTAGAATTTATGGAATATTTACACCGTTGACAACTTTCACAAGATGCAATGTGATTTTGGAAATGAAAGTGATCGACCACCATAACATATGGATGCTCCCTACCAGCGGAATCTACCTGAGCTAAGATGTATCCTATACCAATGGTAGAAGCATCGCAATTAATTACGAATGGTCCCGTCAGGTCTGGATAAACCAAGACTGGAGCATTGCACAACGCATGCTTCAACGTATTGAATGATTTTTCGCAATGGTCATCCCAAAGAAATTCAACGTCTTTCCGCAGTATCTGGTGAAGTGGATTTGCAATTATACTAAAATCCTGGATGAAACGACGATAGTATCCAGCAAGACCGAGGAAAGAACGGACATCCTTTTGCGTTTTTGGACGAGGATATTGTTCAATAAGCTTCACCTTGGATTGGTCAAATTCAATTCCTGTAGCTGACAGATAGCGATCTAGGTACAATACCTTTGGTAGTCCAAAAGAACACTTTTTGGGATGCAATTTCAATCTCGCAGCCTTAATACGATCAAAGACCTCTTGCAAATGATCTAGATGGAACTAGAAATTTTTGCTGAAAACTAAAATATCGTCTAAGTAACACAATACTGATTGAAAGGTCATACCCTTAAAAACATGCGCCATGAGACTCAGAAACGAAGCAGGCGCGTTGGACAAGCCAAATGGTAAGCGTAAAAATTGATATTGACCGGAATTTGTCACGAGGTTGTCTTTTCTTTTGATGCTGGGTCAAGTAAAATTTGGTGATAACCAGAATTTAAACCAAGAACGCTGAATATGGCTGGATGATTATCAGCCAAAGCGTCAAACACATCAGTCAAATTTGGCAAAGGAAAATTAATCGGAATTGTAATCGTGTTACTTTTGCGAAAATCCACACAATCGAATTTCTCCAATTTTCTTTTTAACCAGAACAACCGGTGACCTCCAAGCTAGTTTCGTTAAATTTGTTTAAATTTGTTTAAACTTATAATTTGATGACGTCAATATTAATTTAATTATAAGTTTATGACGTCGCAGTTTTATGACGTTCATTGACCTTCATGTTACGGTCGTCAAACAAAAAACACACGGAAGAGAAAAATAGATAATATAGAAAATAGATCCCTAGAGAGGAAAGAGAATAAGGTTCAATTCAGATTCTAGTAATTATATTTATTTAACCGATTTGTCCCATATTCCGACCCAGTGTGGCCGGTAAGGCATTCTCCATGCCCACGGTGCTGGTTTATAATCCTGTACTAACCATTGTACGGTTCTAGCGCTCAGGGTGTGCGATCTGATGGCTCAGGCACTATAATGAAAGTCGTAACACACTTCATAAGAAACGGTGATTGTTTCCCGGCAACAGAGGATGTCTGCATACATTTGCTGCTGTTGGTTCCTAACAGTGGTGGCGCAAGCCAGAATTCCAGAATAGAAAGCACATTGATATTTTCACATTTCTGGCGAAACGTTCGACAACCTCACTACGCAGAGTTTCTCACCTAACCACATCTTCTCCTCCCTCCCTCCAAAAATGTCGACATTGACTGAAATTTTTAGGCATTGTTTAACAATGCCTGAAATTTACTCAGATTTTCTACTTTTCTACACACTTTACCTGAAATCTTTATTTGTGATGAAGTAGCATTGCATATGGTGCTATGCTTGCTCCAGTGTGTAAAGTTACTGGTATTGTAATAGAGGCCTAACAACAAGTAAATCAGTTGCAGATTAGCAGCTACAAGGAACATTCTTCAAAAATTTATTCGTGCATAAATTCATTAAATTCATATCTTCATTTATGCAATCAAGTAATACTAAGCTTTTAAGATTTTGAAATCTATTTATTTGGCACTTGCGTATTAGCTAGAATGAACTATTTAAATGCTGTTATTCACACTAATTCGTTATAGAAGCCTTGTTCCTGAAAGTTGTATGGTTTTATTTATTTCTATAAGGAACAATTGTGTATTCAGTTTTTGTAACTGATGAGTCTGATTTGAAATTTCGATCATTAACAATATATTTTCTTATATCAACTCTGCAAAGGCAGAATTTGGTTCAATAGCATTGCCTTTGCAACATCGTTGACTGAAAATTCAAGGAAAGCTGACAGGCATAATAGGATAGACAAATGTACTCAAGCATTTTTGACAGATTTGTTTTTTTCATTATCTTAAGAAGACACTTCAGCTTACATAATTGTTTCTGACATGGTATTTTAATTAGCTGTAAATTATTAAATAAATAAATAAACGAAATGCACCTTATCACGAATAACAGTTACACTTCTCGCATGTTTCAACCATTAAGGGCAACAACTGATATCAAGTACATATAAATCTATTCATTTAGAAGAAAAGGAGTATCTGAAATGTCGATCGTCATTACGTGTTCTGTTGTCATCTTAACAAGTGCAGTGGTAACCTGAATTGATATCTGCTATAGTACACATTTCTTTTACAGATGGTTTACCAGCAGTTGTACATGGTAGAATTCTAATTAACTGGATCTGACGGATTGGCTGGAATTCGCCGTTCCAGGTCGACGATAATTCCATCTGCCGGTCTAAGAATCAGCTCGCCACACGGCTTCAGGTCCTCCCGTCGCTGTAAGGAGGTCACCTGGAATCTCCTGAAGATGCTGGCCAGAAGGACCTTCTCCTCCATCATCGCAAACTTTTGACCTTTCAAACAAGACGAATTTTCAAATTACCTGAGATGTTGTCAAGACCAGCAGTTCCGGGACCAAGACAAGGCCAAGACCTCTACCATCAAGACCAAGACCACTACTATCGAGACCAAGACCAAGACCATCGAAGACCAAGACCAAGGCCACCTTTGACAAAATGGAAATATGTACTCACTCAATTACTGTACACATACTTGCAGATGGATTGTTTAGCTCTTCTGTATCACCAGTCTGGGCAGGATTCTCCGGAGTTGGTGGAATGGACAGATTTTCTGCTTCTTGAACTAAGTAATCCATAATAAAATCCTTAGCATTGGCTTTGACTGCTGCCGAACCGAAATTATCCGAATCCAGACAGACAAAACCGTACGTTGGATCCAAGACAGCAGCAGCTGGATAGATCAACTACTCAATTGGCTCGTGTTGTACGGTTGACATGGGCTCATTGGGCTGGATCTGCAGTGTCTGAAGAAGTCCACTGAAATGCCTGTGGATTGATGCAACAAGTGCCGTTATCATCAAAGTTGTATGGTAACGTGCATGACTGCTCAGTTCAGTCATGCACTTGAGAAGTGCAACAACGGAAGGAACAACACAACTGCTGATGATGTATTCGACGCCTTATGTAAAATCTGTCACTTCTGCAAATGGTTACAAGATATCTATCAGCTGCAACTCAAAGTCAGTGAATGTGTGACCAGTTATTGCCAGGTATGAATGCATGTGCCTGTCAGTCCATATGTCCTTGGTAAGTGATATGCAACTAATGTAATTCTGTCGATGCGGGAAGAACTTGACTGAGTAGTGGAAAAGAAAGAATTCTATATCAACATTCGAACCTAACAGATTAGATTTCAAAAGTCTTGCCATAATTAAGAGCCACGTTATCTGCTGCCAATGCAATCGTCAAGCCACTACGGCACTACTACTTGCGAAAGCGCTATACAAACCGAAATTGTACTTACTTACCTACTTATTCAGTGTCAGTGCGTACCAATGCAGTTTCTTGGTCCAGCTGAGAATGGAATGAAAGCGAACGGATGTCTTCCGATGGAATTTTCCTGAAGCCATCGCTCCGGTTGGAAGCGCTCCGGATCTGGAAAATGATTTGGATCTCGATGGATGTAAGAGGTCATGACGGCGACTGTCGATCCCTTGTGTACCTCGAAACCTCCTAAGCACAACGGCGACGTTCTGTTCACTGCTCTATTCTCTAAATCTATGCATATCAGCGGCGTATCCAAGGGGGCAGTTGGGGATCAACGAAGCAAAGAAAAATATCAACATAGTTGCATAGGCGCTGTCCGCAAGAGCAAGTTTAGTTACAGTTTATATAACTAACTTAATCAAGCAAACTAATAGGTGACGACGGACGACCTTTTTTTTGCTCGTCAGGATTTTTCGAAGCTGGGACTGGTCGTTCGCGTAACGTCTCCTCTTCGGAAAATCCTGGCTACGCCACTGATGCATGTTCTGATTTATCATCATCATCATCATTATCATAATCATCATCATTATCATCATCATCATCATCATCGTTATCATCATCATCGTTATCATCATCATCATCATCATTATCATCATCATCATCATTTCTCGGCGCATAATTAAACCTAATGCGTCTTGGCTTGTGTGCTAAGCAAATATGTTTTCAGAGATGTGCGAGAAAAGATTCGCTGGAAAGTGTTTCGTCTCTAATAAGATATGGCGGTAACGAGTTCTAGAGTACTCGGCCATTTACTCGAAAGGAACATTTGCAATGTGCAAGTTATGTGCAGTAGTTTCGATTAGGCGCAATATAAATAGCTAATTAAATTAAATTTAAATTAAATTAAACTAAATTAAATTAACTTAAAAACCTGTAGTTTAATGATCACATAAATACAGTATGGCGAGTATGCTAGGCTGCTCATTTTAAAATCAGAGATATTCGACGAAATCGTCATCTTGTGCTTATATCCTCTCTGATTCCACTAGCCAATGCTCTTGCTACCAGTAGATTTGATTATTACAATGCCTTATACAATAGCGTGACCAAATCAAATGTGCAGAAGCTTCAAATTATTCCGAACTCTACAGTGTATTGCTTAGGCCATTACTAAAACGCGTAAGCATGATCATATGTAACCTGCTCTTCAAAAGTTACACTGGCTTCCGGTAGAACAGAAAATTGTATTCAAGACTGCTGTCCTGGTTTATAAAACACTGCTGCGGTCTTCCCAACCTCAATATTTGAAATCTATGTTAAACCATCTGAAACACTGTCATTTAACAAGGTTTGTTGATTTCAGTGTTGAATGTGCCTAGACCCAACGCTGTAATTGGTAAGATAGTTTTTTTCTATATCTGGGCCGACAATCTGGAACTCTCTCCCTCTGGTTGTCAGATCTTCCAATAAACTGAGTATTTTCAGACCTAGGCTTAAAACACACCTCTTCCAATTAGCATTTCCTCCATGGTCTGTCTTGCTGATTTCTGGAATGACCTGGTCTTTTGCGAGTGTATTTGGAGTACCATCGGTTGATACCCTTGAATATTATAACTGTTCTATAAAAGTGCGCAATAATAAATATTATTAATTGTTGCATAATGAAGCAACGGTGTTACTCTTAGCGATAATGCTGTCATTCTAGACAAGTGACATTATCTGAGACAAAAACAGCTGACCGATTAGACATTCATCTGTCACGTGACGAGCAAAAACAGGGACAGAGGGGAAGAGACGGAGTGACTCTTTGATGACGCACTCAAGGTACTTCAGTTCTTTGACGTCATTCATCGTCAGAGCGCGATCTGAACTGCCTGAAAACAACGACTAAATGATAATAATCAACGAACTCAACAACTCTTCTTTACGTCTAAATAAGAAAGGTAACGTTTGCAACTGGAAGGAAAACAGAGCTCAAAGCAAGACAAAAATTTCAAACAACCTCACAGCCATTATCTCTTGTTATCTTTGTAAGAATACAATATGTCAATTCAAAAGTCCATCCACTTAATTCACCCAATCATCATCTCCTCTTCCTTTCATCCATTCTTTCATCCATCCGCTCAGCTGCTGCTTATTTGCACATTCAATGTTTGCGTTTGCTGCGCTATTCATACGAAGAAAAACGCAAGAAGAATTATTAAGTTGTTAATTTTATCGATGTTTTACCGAATATTCGATCGATTTCCGTTTGAAGCTTCTGTTGCACATCGGGGTTGGCCCCCAACAGGTGTATCGCCCAGCTGACAGCGGCCGCCGTTGTGTCGTGGCCCTAATACAGCAAAATTATCTTGTTACCAGACATTGCCATTGGGTATTAGAAATGGTGATATAGAAGTGCATAATTACTATTATTGAGCGCCTAAGAATAAGCAGCTACTGTTGTGCTGCTTACCAAGGCGCTATAGAAATCCACGAGATTTTACTTTTTTACTTTACTTGCTGTGAGATGCTCTCCTGAAACTGAATTTAATACTCTCTTTTAGCAATTGAATTTGCATATTGTTTGCTTACTTACTTATTAAAGTGGTTGGGATGGCTAGGTGTCAGCTGGAGCGAGGGGCGCCGCTCTCTTCCGGTTATGTTGAGCTTAATGGACTTATGTGTGAGTTACAAACTTCATTAAATCAACGAAGTTCTCAATCTCTTTTCACAACATATTAATATGTACTGCAAGCAAACGGTAACAGCGGTGTCTCATGCTAATAAAAATCTGCTATTTTTCGATGGCAGTTTTCTCATTGTGAATCTGTTGTCTTCTTCCTGCATTTGCTAAATGTTCAAACTGTTGTTTGATTGATAATTAGAATTGAAAAATGGTTCCTCAAAAAGTAAAAATCCTATTTCTACTTTGTATTCAGATAATTATTGTTATGTAATTTATTTTGCTGAATCGGATTTGACGATTTTCATGTCAATCTGCTAAGAGAGTAGCAAATACAATTGTACCACTGAGTCGCAATTTTATCCAACTGCTTGCGAAAAATATGACGTCTCAAAATAGACATGCATTGTGAATTAAACATAAAGACAACGAGCGCAAACAGATGATGTAAGCAAATGACGTAAGCAAATGACGTAAGCAAATGACTTAAGCAGCTGACGCAGCAGATGACGCAAGAAGCTGACGCGGCAGATGACGTAAGCAGATGACGTGTTGCTCTTACTTCGAACATGAAAGTGTCGACTTCTTCGCGTATGTCCCTGTCCGTTAGAGATCCAGTTTCCATCGCCATCTGGAGTAGGAGATCGAGGAAGGCGAGCTTTCTCTTTCTACGACTGCCTCCGAACACCTCGACATCTTCGTCTTCGTCAGTTGGAAGTGGTCCGTTTTCGAAAGACACCTCCATTTCGTTGCGTCTCTCGCGAATTACCTGAAAAGGGGACATTGAATACATAGTTATACAGGGTGGCGTAAGAAAAGTGGACTAGTCACATTTAGGTTTGGCATTTAATATAGCATTGAATGAACTGTAAAATTTCAGGATTTTCTTAATGCGCAAGAAATTTCAGTCAAAGTGATGTTCAATATGTCCTCCGTTTTAGCGATAACCAATGATAATCGCTTGCGAAACTGTCCAATAGCCCGATTGATTGTGTCCTGGCTGATTTCGTCCCAACATGCTGTCAGTACTTCTTTCAAATGGTCAATTTCGTGAATTCTCTTCCTGTAGACAAGCTGTTGAAGCACTCCCCAGACTGAGTTGCCTAGGCGTGATTCAAATTATCCGGACTGTTCGGCGACCAATTTTATGGTTCAATGATGTCAGGAACGTGAGTAGTGAGAAAGGCAACTGTTTTTCGTGAACGATGATCAGGTGTTCCATCCTGCTGAAAACTGAAATTGTCACCAGAGTGCAGGTAAGGGTTAGGGTTAGCTCACTCCGGTGGCAATTTCAGTTTTGGCCGGAATTAGCAAAGAGTTATGCTTCTTGTGTTACTTTTTAGATGTCGGTTCAATGTGACAGTAAATAGGTCTAAGGTAATACCTCATTTCTTCATGCTATCTTTCTAATGTCATAATTCCTGTTCAATTAGTCAGTAAGCAGCATTTAGTTCAAAGTGCTGGCTTAAATTATTCTAATCGGAATGTAACTAATTACGTAGGATGTGGAGTTAAATTTTCACCTCCTCTGTGAACTGATGTAAAATGGTCAGACACTTTCGATGTTCTTTCGCCAGTGAAAAACGGCGGAACATGAATTTTAACCACATGTGTGGTCGCCTTATCCTTGTGGTGATGATCTCACTGATCCTGGAATGAAAACAAAACCCACAGCTTAGAGTTCGACAGATATGACAATTATCAAAGTAAATGTAAGAATATGTTTCTTACGTTTTCTCTAAAAAGCGTCATTTATTTATTTAATACACTATGCCTACTTGGGGCACGGACATTCTCCCCTGGACATTATCCCCCGGACATTATCCCCCCGGACATATTCCCCCCGGCAAAGAAGTAATGAACATTGTAAATCAATATCATAGATCTTTAATTTTGCCGTCAGTATCGTTTAGGGTCAGTGTTTCGTGTCTGGTTTATGGTGTGGGTAATGATTATATGACCCCGTACGGGTGCAATACACTGCTTTTCATCAAAGCCCGTAGAGGGGATTATGTCCGGCAGTGTCATTTCAAAGGGTGTACCGGGGAATAATATTCGGGGGGATTATGTCAAAGGGAGAATGTCCTACACTCGCCTACTTAGGCCCTACTGTTTATGCTGCCTAGAGGATATATATAATATAGATTACGTTCTTTTAAAATGAATTAAATGACCAAATAGACAATGTAGTTTTACGTCTAATGCTATCTTATAATCATAGAAATGCTAGAAGGAGGAATTCAATTGTCCGATAAACTTTGGGCTGATTCACAGTGATGGGTTTTTGCCTGTAGATTGCCTTCACATATTCCGAATCGCTATTTGATTGCGCGTCAATCTGTTTTCCCATCGCAGTCTCTAAAAAACATCCAGGAAAGATCTCTGTCAGCCAAAGATTAAGACGCGGCCAGAAACCCTAAAGATAACTCAAAGCCTTTTCGAATGGTATGACCTACTTACTGTTCGTTACTTTCTGAAAGCGTCGAGTCCTGCTGCGTACACACACACTTACAGACCAGATCCTGGATGCAGGGCCGCCGAGAGAAATTTCGGGCCCCGGTACAAAAAAAGTTATCAACTCTTCGAAAAACCTGACGAGCAAAAAGACATTATCGCCTCTTCAAAAAGAGTCTGACAAGCAAAAAACGTTTTCCCCCTTCGGGAAGTCTTGGCTACGCCACTGAAACTGATGGTTTTTAAAATGAATGTTTCCCAGAACTGACCGCAAATGATATCAAGCGCGCACAGCGTGACGTCCTGCATGATGTCAATCCTCCTCCGCCCTCTGCCGATCTTTTCGTCAAGACGTTTGAGCATCACTTGTGATTGTTCGTTGAAGACTTGAAGAAAATCGTTCAGAATCTTGAAATGAAATGTCGGCGTAAGCATCTTGCGCCTCGTAAACCATTTCTCGCCGGTGCTGCGAATTGACGGAACAGAATTGACAGAACACCACGGTAGCAGATATTCCTTATTAGCAATAGTAGTACTAGTATCATTCGTTAACATATTGTGGCGATATTACAATAGCTCAGATAAGTGAGCCTGAGTTTCCATAATAAAGTATAAAAGTAGTTTCGTAGTCGCTGGGTGGCGCTGATGGTAAGGTTTATAGTTTATACAATGAATAAATTAATAATAATAACAAGTAAGGTCCCTCAGTTATAATAACTGCCTAATGAAGTATGTAAAATATCTTGGGAGGTTAAGCTCAAGATATTCGGTAGGTGGCGCTAATCGTCATTGAGTTATAGCCCGATATAGCCTTTGGCGTTTAGCACACCTTCTTTAAGGTATAAGGTAGCGTGGACGCCCTATAAATAGAGGTCCTCTAGACGGGAAAGGGGCCCGTAGACTGAGTTTTGACTCGGAGTACCAAATAGGTGGATGCGCCGTCCTTACTTGGAGCAGGTACTACATTTCCGCTAGGGAAGTGTATAA
This sequence comes from Metaphire vulgaris, assembly GCA_018105865.1. Classification (NCBI taxonomy): domain Eukaryota; kingdom Metazoa; phylum Annelida; class Clitellata; order Crassiclitellata; family Megascolecidae; genus Metaphire; species Metaphire vulgaris. The sequence continues at coordinate 6,669,046 of CM030869.1, forward strand.
TCTACCGCGTCAGCGATCCCCAAGGGGCGGGCAAGCCCCACGAAAGATAGGATCGCGGCACGACGATAGGGAGAGTAGCCCGGTAGAAGGCCCGGTAGATTCCTAGGTAGTACCTGGAGACTTACCCACCGTGGGGTAGTACCCGAGTGGGTCAAGAGATTGAAAGGTAGTAGCTGAGATAAGAGAGATATATAATACCTGATATAAGAGATAGGGAGGTAGCACCCGAGACAAGATAGAGAGATAGGTAGTGCCTGAGATAATAGATAGCGAGGTAGTACCTGAAAGAGCGAGGCAGTGCCTGAAAGGAGTCGCGGTACTACCTGAGAGAAGAGTGAGGTACTACCTGAGAAGTCGAGGTAGTACCTGAGACTCAAGAAGTAAAGCCCAATAGCGAGATAGAGAGAAAGAATCAGCCATCCAATAGTAAAAACCTTAGCCAAAAAAGCTAAGTCGACCACCCACACGCTTTAGTTAAGTGATTTAATCCTATGTAGCGATGTAGCGGCCGGGCGTCAGTCATCCTCGAAAAGTAGTACATAAGGCCCGGTTAGCCACAATAATATTGTGGCTAACCGGGCCTTATGTACTACTTACTTACTTACTACTTACTTTAGATTCTTCCGAAATGATAAAAAATTATTATATCATTTCGGAAGAATCTAAAGTTTTACTTGTTCAACAAATCATACAAGTGACATTTGTTAAATCACCCTAGAGTTTGACCTCGGTCATGACCACGGTGTTACATAAGTCGTCTTAATAATAATAATAATAATAATAATAATAATAATAATAATAATAATAATAATAATAATAATAACTAGAAAGATGCTCGCTTCGCTCGCGCTCGCTTCGCTCGCGCTCGCTTAGCTCGCAGTGCAGAATAATACTAATCCAATACCTATACCTAATACCCAATCATTGAATTCATGCTGAACAACATTTCAATGATCGCCACCTAGCCAAGCTCAGCGCCACTTAATAATTAGGCCTATGTACGTTAAAATCACGCAACTGTGGCCATGTGTGACGCTGTACACGTATTTTTTTGTGTACGCACAACTACCTGAGGCTGCGAACAATTGTTACCAATAGCAACGTCGTCGCACGCCCAGCCGACCGTGTTAAACGACGATTCTACGAACAATTGTTACCAATAACAACGTCGTCTTCGAACATCGTCCACCAACGCATCGCGACGTAAGGACTAAACGGTCTAAACCGTCTACCAATAGTAAACGCTCGCCCACGAACGCATCGCGACGTAAGGACTAAACGGTCTAAACCGTCTACCAATAGTCAACGCTCGCCCACCAACGCATCGCGACGTAAGGACTAAACGGTCTAAACCGTCTAGCAATAGTCAACCAATCAGAACGCTTGAAGGTAACAGACATACAGATAACGATTTTAATATGATAGATAATAATAATAATAATAATAATAATAACAGAGTTTGTTGTGCCAGACTTGTGTAGATGTATGACGTCCATTCCAAAACATGAACTTTGAAGTGTCGCTATGAAATCCCTTTACTTCTTAAAGGATTAAGTCATTTAGCAATAACCTAAGACATTCTAAATGCACCGTTTGCTACCAACAGAACCAAACATGAATGGTAGGCTCGTTCATATATTATATCGTCTTCCGTAATCGTGTCAGGCTGAATGCGATTTTAAATAGTTATGTGCTATTCTTTTGTGATTTATTGGGTTAGAACAAGATGGGACTATGGTTAGCTGACTTGAATGTATGCAGATAGGTTTGCTAACCTTGTTAGAAGCCCAGTTCCAAGCCACGGTATTACGAACTGATAAAATAGCGACTTGGTGATGTTCTTTGAACTGGTCAGCACGATCTAAACTCAACACAGTTCAGGAAAATCATTTACATAAGACCACGGATTGATCTATTTTACTACTTAGCTCTGATTCAGGTACCCTGAGGTGCGGCCACTCTATTGTGGGCTGCAGGCGTCTTTTCATGAGTACCTATAAAAGGAAGTTTGTTAGCTATTACACCAGCTAATCATTGAATCATTCATCTTCTTCTTCTTCTTCTTCTTCTTCTTCTTCTTCTTCTTCTAATTATTATTATTATTATTATTATTATTATTATTATTATTATTATTATTATTATTATTATTATCATCATCATCATCATCATCATCATCATCATCATCATCATCATTACTATTATATACAAATGTTAAAACATTTTCTAGTCGCCGTCGCGGGCCGCAAAAAATCGCTTGACGGGTCGCATGCGACCCGCGGGCCCAGAGTTGGAAGTTCTATGTTAGAGTCAATATTAGATTCAAAGCCAATGTTAGATTTTCCGGGGGTTTTATATTTCAATTCTGTCCCACTGGTCTAGGGCCATTCCAGTGAAACCCAAATTCTTCGTTTTACTTCTCCAACCCCAGAGCTTTTAGGTAGGTGTAATCAAATACCCACTGCATTTTGTAAAATTGGCCACTTCATGAAAAATAGAACTAATAGGCCTATCATAAAGGTGAAGATGGCTAACTTTCATTAGAAGACAGTTGGTATTTCTAGCGTAATCTTGAACCCAACTCGCATCTGATAAATATGTCGAGATACAAAAGTTGAAACGGTCGAACTAAATGAAAGACAGACTCGCCTCTGCTGTTTCGGGTTTTGTCACAATGAAGACAGTATGAGCAATCGTCCTGAGTTTGAAAATGCCCGTTTCTCTGCCATATTCATCACAAATCCTCATCAGCTGGCTGAGAAATTCTAAGAATAACAATAGTGAATATTTTGAAAACTATTATGCCTGTCCTTTTTATAAAATATATATATCAAAGTGAATTCCTCAAGAACCTCAAGAATTTCCTATTCTGCTTCATATTTTGTTATTCGTTTGATTTTGGCGTCAGAATTCGTTCGTAGATTGGCCTTTGCTGTGTCTATGCGACTGTTCAAATTGTCTCGCTAGTATGGCGTAACTTACTAAGCTTTATATATTAGCACTTTAATTAGTAATCACTTGGCAAATATTTAGCTTCAATACGTAATAATAAAGAAAGAAAGAAAAATAAATAAAATAAAAGAATTATCTTTCTACTCTAGAGGGCGGTGGTAAAATGAGAAACAGCGTTAAGCTGCGAGGTAAAGCGAGGGTCTGGGGAAGTATCCCAGATTAATGGCTTATACCACATACGTCGCTGATTGTCCAAGACGACAATTACAGTCATTGCTATTCTAACATCTGATTAATCATTTAGAAACAAGTATGCAATAAATGGGGGCGGGAAATTAGCAGAGTTGTAACAACGCTGGACAGTCGAGCGAAAGGTCGCGGGCTCGATACCCACAGGAGCCCTAAGGTCGACCCAGCATTATACTTCCTAGAAGGCGGTGGTAAAATGAGGAGCAGCGTTAAGCTGCGAGGTAAAACGTGGGTCTGGGGTAGGTAATGGCAACCTACCCCAGACAAATGGCTTGCACCACCTACGTCGCCTATTGCCCAGACCGGAGATAAGCGCCGGAACCCAACGCTCGGACTCGAGTACGGTACCTATCTTTACCTTTACCTTATATAGTAAATGCCTTGGTAATGTTTATACAAGAGCTGTAGAAATACAAAACATTTGTTCACTAATCTACAGCATCAAGGTGGGCTTCAAAACAGATCAAGGTTACTAGGTTAGGTAATAGAAGTCGATAATAAGACAAATAATAAAGCATCTAGTTTCGGTCGTTAAAGTCTGAACTGGAAATTCATGAGAATCTAACAGTTATTACCAGTGGCGACTCCTCAGGGGGGCCCGGGGGGCCCGTGCCCCTATTGAGTGCCTCCCCCAGTGGCCCCCTGTTGGGACCCTATACTTAATACTACATACCTAACAACAAATGTTTGGCCCCTCATGATTAGAAGTTGCCACCCTAACGGTCCCCCACTTGCCAAATCCTGGAGCCGCCACTGGTAATTACCATAATTAAGAAAAGAACGATACATCATGGCACAATGCCAGGAGAAAGAGGAGTGAGGTCGACCTAACCGCAGATGGACAGAAGACATAGAAGAATGGACCGGGATGAGACTAACATCAGCTGTAAGAGCCACAGAAGATAGAGACTACTGGATTCGCATCATCCGTTTTGCAACCTCAGGTTCACACGATGAAGCAAATAGAGGACAAAACAACAACAACAACAACAACAACAATAATAATAATAATAATAATAATGCACTTTTAAAGAACCATTTCTAACACTGTATAGGTATCAATGGATGGTACTTCAAATTCGTCAGTAAAAAACGGGTCATTCCAGGAATCAGTCAGTGAGAAAGCGAGGCGGATCTATGGAAGATATGCTAATTTAAAGAGATGGGGTTTTAAAGTCTAGATCGGAAAATTCTCATGACACGATGATGAATTGAGGGAAATCAAAATCGAGAAATATAGTATAATGCATCAGCGAATACTCAGAATTACGTTATTGTTGTAAAATCGTAAAAGCGTTTGAGATGTTGAGTTACGAACCAACGCCGTCCCTAGTGTGTACTATCTTGAGACGTTCCCTCAAGGGTACAAACGGAATTCCGATTCGAAGGTCTTTGAAGCGATGAATCGTATTCAGAACAAAGACCAACGCAGGTAGAAACAAAATAGCGAATAAAATCAGCGCTAGCGTAGCTATCAGCATGCTGCTCAGATATCCTGCAATTTGAACAAACATTGTAAAAAAGCCGAAAATACGAATTTCAGAGCAATGCTTTCTACGTAGTATTTTCTCTTTTGCATGTATTATAGAACAGTTTGTTTATGACAAACTGATAATCACCGCACAGATTAACACTATATCAAAGTCGCATTTTATATGGTGCATAGGCCCTATAAGATAATGGACGATTATGATAAGCCTTGTTTTTGACACGATGCGCAATGTGAGATACGAAAAAGTGATCGACATTTTAGGCCATTAGGCTAAAGCAGGCCTATCGCTCATAGGAACGTGGCATGCCTTATTTTGTTTATCAGAATTAGATGACTCACAGCGAGCGAAAACGTTTTACAATGGTTCTCAGACCCCTTTATCTCGCGGACCACTTTTGAGTGTCAAAAATTTTTCGCCTGAAAAAAATTAAACCAGTGTCTGCCGAAAAAGCTCGACAAGCAAAAAAACTTTATCGCCTATCAAAAAAGGCTGACAAGCAAAAAAACGTTATCGCCTATCAAAAATGCTGAGAAGCAAAAAAATGTTATCCGTAATGTTTTTGGGGTTTTTCACAACATGCCGCGAACCACTAGACGCCCTCTCGCGGACCAATTTTGGTCCGCGAACCACGGATTGAAAACCGCTGACGCATTAGACTAAGATACGTTAACTTCTTCAACTATTTAAATAAAAACTAGAAAGCTATCCTCTTTTAAGTTTCTTTTCAAAAGGCTTTTCTTTCAAAATGCTTCTTTGAAAAGCAACACTCATGGATTTGAACATTCAGCATTCCCTCCAAATCCAGCGCACTCCTCAATCTTCCTTTACAATGTTGCTATAATGTGAGCAACAGTTTATTCCGCGCGTTGATGCATTTGTGTGTGACTGTTCGATTGGGTATTTCAGTTTGAAGTTGTTTGCAAATAACCGTTCTTTCCATTAGCCTAGCCATGAGAGGGTTCGTGGACAGAAGTCACGAAACCCCATTTTCTGGTCTAGACGCAGCGGGTAGAATACAGTGTAGCCTACATCATATCGAGGCACAATGTATTCATACTCTAGTATTAGACTACTTATTTGATTAATTGCTAATTAGCTACTTATCTTAAAAATAAGTAGCAATTAATTAAAATAATTTTAAGAGATTGTTTAAAATTTAGATTCTATAGCGGCGTCAATAACCTATAATTTACTTGCAATCTAGAGTCAACCCTGACTGTAAGTATTTAGGACTCTGAGTCCACCGTGCCTACATTAGAGATGTGCGGGTACAGCAAAATACCTACCCTACCCGTACCCGTGAAAAAACTTTTTTACCCTACCCTACCCGTACCCGCTAGCGCTATACCCTACCCGACCCGTACCCGTAAGCTGTGTACCCTACCCGTACCCGTACCCGTACCCGACATTGGTTGGAATTTTGAGTTTTTTGGAGTTGGACCCGTACCCGCGGGTGCGTGTACGGGTACAAGCCTACAAGGACCTGTACACGGACCCGCGTACCCGTATCCGTTCCTAGAGACTATAGAGAGGCAACAATAAAATAGTAATAGTAAAAATAAATTCTAGTACTTAGGAATCAGGATAATCCACTTGGCAAATAGTAGGCCCGGGTTCTGAAGTCTGGAGTCTGGACTGCTGGTTGGTAACATTGTGTAATACAACTAGTCAGCTAGCCTAAGCCTACATGAATGTCGGACATGGATTAGAACTTATAGAAGACTCGATGGGCTTGTTTAAAATATTTAGTAGATATCATTTTTCTATGAGCAGGCATTAGAGCTCAAGTTAAACCACAAAACTTTACCAGAAGAACTTACTCGGTCGAGGAGTCCCTGGAGAAGTCAGAGGACGCCATTATACTTATAGATTTATTACTGATGATGTCAGATGACGTCATCTGTATTTCCTTTATGTTTTCAGTAAGTAAAATGCATGCTGTCTGACAAACTGAACGCGATATACAAGTTACACTAATACACTATACTCAATATTATTTTTCTATTACTGCATTGCTAATTTGCTATAGTAGTGAGAAATGAAAATAGAATTTTTCGGGTAAAAACGGGTATACCGGGTATACCCGTACCCGTAGCCGCTATACCCGTACCCGTAGCGCTATACCCGTACCCGACCCGTACCCGAAAAATGTGTACCCTACCCTACCCGTACACGCGGGTACGGGTACGGGTAGGGTATACCCGCGGGTACGGGTATACCCGCACACCCCTAGCATACATGCATCATGGACTCTAGAAACATTTTTGAACCGCAGCCCACTTCAGAGGGTATGTAACGTGCCGCGAACCTAATCATAGCATGCAATATCAAAAAATGCATTGGGTCATCTGGCGAACGTTGGTTGAAATAAATCTTCTGAGTTTTTAATAAAAAGCAAAGCAAAAGTTCTGATTCAATTCAAATTAAAATATGGCAAATAGCCTATATTATGCTGAATTACTTATATATTTTTCCAAATAGAACAAAGGGATAAATAGATATTGAAATTTCTTGAAAATTATCTTTTTTAAAATGTTGCCAGAACATACCTTTGTAACGCCTCTTCAAAATCTTATAAGTAGGTCAAAATCGCTTAACCGGTAAGATGCTTTAATAATCCCTCAGCTGAGATTCTTATTGTTAGTGGAGTTTCGGAGTAAAGTGGTCGGAATACGCTTTCCTTGCGTTATTGCGAAATAAAATTAATTTTTGTAAGTACTAAGTACCATAGACCAAGGTTTCATAAGCTTTTTGGAACTACCACCACTTCAGCGGCTTTGTAGCATCCAGCGACCCCGCAAAGTTATTGTTAACTAAAATTATTGGACAAACGCTAATCATTTTAATGTGAACCGAGGATGATTGCAATCAGATAAATTTCTTAAAACCTAAGCCTACTTGCAACTTTCAAGGCGTGTGACATTGTGGTATTGGTTAGAAAATGGTACGTTTGAATCTAATGTCGCGCTACACCGCAACCCATTAGGCTGAGCCCTGCGACCAACTTTTGGGTCGCGACCCACAGTTTGCTCTAGAGCACAAGATGTGTCTAAGCTCGAGAGTCAACCCTGCCTTCGACGCCGGCTTTTAGAATGTTCTATAACTAATAACCTTAACACTAGAACGAGATAAAATTGAGCCTATCGTTGCATCTACTCAGTCTTGTTTTGCTTAATAAGGAATTCAACGATGACAGCTTACGACGGCCATAGTCAGGTACTTATTAAGGGCTAAACTAACATCAAGATAGTTGAAGACTTGACGTGCCTAGCAATTATTTTGGTCAGAATTGAACGTTGAACTCTTAGCTTAGCATGATTTAAAGTGGCTTAGGAGGCATTGTTGTCAGTGTGAAAGCCGCTAGGGGCGCTATAACGGGGCTTGAACCCGCTCCGTCAGTCTGCCGCTCCAGCGCGTAATACCCACTCGTGACAAGAAGCGATGTAGATCAAAGGTCAATCATCGAATACTAGGAGGATGTGCAGGAGTGCAATGGCGTCCGAGAAAGGAAGTGAACCACGTGATTGGCGCATTGAAGCAAATTATGCAGCCACGCTAAGCAGGTCTAATATATTTAATTTATATATACACATAATATACATATATTTAATATATATATATAATATATGTATATATACATATATACATACATATATATATACTGTATATATAATATATATACATATATTATATATACAGTATATAAAGTATATATATAAAGTATATATACTGTATATATAATATATATACATATTAAATATATGTATATTATGTGTATATATAAATTATATATATTAGACCTGCTTAGCGTGGCTGCATAATTTGCTTCAATGCGCCAATCACATGCCTTTTTTGTAAATATATTAGTCGGAAGTCAATTGTCAACATGACGTAGCGGCCGTACAGTTACTATAATCCATACAACAGTGAGTGTATAATGTGTCTTTAATTAACATGCTGTCACATGTGTAATCAGAAATTTGAAAAATGATATGGAAAATAGATTTAGTTCAACATTTTCTATCTATTAATTTAATGTTGCAAAATAAACGAGTTTTCAGATTTCCCGGAACGCCGTTCCGCTTTATTCCGGGACAAAAAGCCCTGTATATTAGGGCGGGTCGAAACATAAAAATTTTTGGAATTTTATTACGGAACTTGGTAATTATTTGTGAAATGAAGTCTAAAGAAAGAAACAACTAATAAAATGGTAGTTGTGCTATTGCAAACGCCCCATTTTTGGCCCTAAAGATTGTAGTATTTATCAGCATTGTTCAAATGTTACAGAATTGTTATTGCTTGGTATTTTGGCATACAATTTTTTTTATCTACCTAACTTTCGACTGTAATTTGATTGCCTCTTTGTTTTAACGGTACACTGTTCGATAATTGATTCTATAAATGTTGGAAAGTGTGGTTTCGACATGAGAACAAGAAACATTACATGGCATGCTATATTCGGTAATGTTATAGGAATTCCTTTCAATATGATGCCGACAAATACACAAGTTGGACAGCACCACTTCTTGCACATCAAAACAAAAAGAATGACACAAAGACAATAAAATAGCTGTGCCAGAGGCTATCATCAATCTCTGGAACAAGGCTTTCATTCCAACACTTCACTCTCCGTCTGTCTTGAAATGTGTCGAAACACTAATTTCCACTGGTTCAGAACTATGTCGCTCTAAGTCAAGTTCAACACGTCAAGCTACCTTCTTGAGTAGCTTGAACTCTTTGTTTGACATTGCAGCATGCACTTGTGTCATTTGCTATAACGAATCCACAAAACAATCTTGCAAGTGTCCTAAACAGTTGTTCTTATTGGATTAAAGAAATTCGAGGAAAATGTTTATTGGAAGGTTAGACGTAGAATCAACAAAGCGGTTATGAAAAAGGATGCAACGAAAGCACAATGAAGAAGACAAAGCTAAAAGAGTAACGAAAACATCGGATAGTGATAATAAATATTAGATCTTGGTGAAGACAAAGTCAATGATAGTGAAGGGAGTGATTAAGAAAGCAACTGTGAGGTATTTTCTGACAGCGATGCTGAACTCTTTTGCAGAAAAAAATAAGATCAAATCAAATGCGATTACCTCTTCTGCACCTAGCAAAAGAAGCAAACAGTGCTTATCGATTTTGGCCTTGTAAGCAAAGAAGATCAAAGCTTTGTAATTGATAAGAACAAAGTACATTGCGAGAGACATAAATTAAAGAAACATTGGCAGCGAGGTATACAGTAAGACAGTCACACAAATCCATAACAGGTATTTACGTCGATGGGAGATGGAATGCCACTTTAGTCAAAGTAAACAAAAATAGCAAGTGGTATGGTGATACTATTGTTGAAGATCAATATGTTCTTGTTGAAGAACAAGGTGGCAATTATCTAACTCACGTTATACTTTCATCAGGAAGAAGTACTGACATTGCCAGTAGTATTCTGAAATTAATAACAGAGATGCAGAATGCAGATGCAAACGATTGTATCTCAGCAGTAGGCTGCTATGGTACATACAATAACACAGGCTGTAAAGCTGGAGTAATCCATCCGATTGAACTGATTAGGACACTTGCAAGATATGCCGATTTGTTTTGTGGATTCATCATAGCAAATGACACAATTGCATGCTGCAACATTCAGTAAATTGGTTTATATGTATGCTGCATACAAATGAATTAATTGCCTTTGAGAAATCTGTTCAAAACGTTGGTTGGATGGATCTACCTATGGACCTTCAAGTTTCTCTGACCTCATTGTGTAATGAATCGCAGCGCTGCAAAAGTACAGGAAATTCCTTGTTCGTTTTGAAAATACCACATGTGACCACGATATGCCAGAGTTGAGTGAAGACGTATTAGATGAAGATATTGCCAAGCTAGGAATTGTCCCACTTACTTTGGATTACAAGAATCACACACAAGGAGTGGAGCGTTGCATAAAACTAGTAACAGATGCTTCAACAGCAGTTCATTGCTTTGAAGCAAGAGACGGTTTTATTCACGCCCGAGTCAATTATCGAAATCTAATGCCCCTATTTGAGTAAAAAAAAAGATTTTTGTGAAAACTTCTTGTAATAAACACTTACTGAGTGAGTAACTGTGAAATGCCGATCGTCTATTGATCATTCATTGATGGCATACAAATTTTTGTGATTTTCAAGTTATGTACAAACTTTCCTAATTAAAAATGGGGCACTTCCACATGTTCCAAAGTAGTTCTTTTGTGATTTTCTTTCAAATCAGATGGAAATGCAAATATTTCCTCAGTTCCGTGACAAAAAAAATTTTTCGACCCGCCCTACTGTATATGTATGTATGTATGTATGTATGTATGTATATATGTATGTATGTATGTATGTATGTATGTATGTATGTATGTATGCATGTATGTATGTATGTATGTATATATGTATGTATGTATATATGTATGTATGTATGTATGTATGTATTTATGTATGTATGTATGTATGTATAGTTTACGGCGAATATTACTTTATATATATATATAATATATATATATATATATATATATAAGAAATATTGGCCGAAAACTCTAAACTCCGAACAAAGTTAGAAGACAAAAGAAACTGCAAAGGTACAAAGGTACATTACTCAAGATTTTCTGATGAATGTCAACGAGAAACAGCGAAACACGCACAGACACACATACACACACATACACGCACAACGCACACTCGTGTACCAAATCCACACTCACGAACACACACACACACACACACACGACGCATCGTTTAGTCAGAAAACTTGATGCTTGATTAACGATTAATAATTTTGCGAGTCGATGCGAGGGAAAGTCTTTGTTGACATCTCTGGATTTGGTGCCATGACAAAATGTCACCGGACAAAATGTGACGGACAAAATGTGACGGACAAAATGTCACGGGGACAAAATGTCATGGGGACAAAATGTCATGGGGACAAAATGTCATGGGGACAAAATGTCATCAGTACTCTAACCCTAACCCTAACCCTAAACTGCGGACATTTTGTCCCCATGACATTTTGTCTGGTGACATTTTGTCCGTGACATTTTGTCCGGCCACGCTGGATTTCAGACGATGTACTTTTATCCAGCGATTGGCAGCTCTGGATATATCGGAATTAATAGTCAACCATCCGTCTGACGAATCAATTCCGCAAAGATAAAATCCACGACCATTAGCATTGGTAGGCGTAAGAAGCACATGACTTAACAACCAATGCTATCCCTCAACAGAAAACGCAAAATTTACTCGGGGTAACTAAATATTTACATAGAAATAATTTTTAACGCTTAGTTGTAAGCAAGTGACCATGATATTTCTAGGATTGTGAATTTGGGGGGTGTCGACCTCAAATTGGGGGGTGTCCGGAGCTAATTAGTATGCAGTTTGTATGCATACCATTGTCACATTACCAAATTTGTTTTTTGGGAAGGGGTGTAGACCTCAAATGGGGGTTGTTGGGGAGTATTAGGGGGTGTAAAAATATCCCTGCAAGTGACAATTGTAGTCTACTTTAATCCACTTCGCTTTATCGTAGCTTATTAATTAATAATTACTTAATAAATGAATAAATACACAAAGCATTTTGAAAGTTTTGGTCTATTTAATTATTCGTAAACATTAAATTTCGAATAGTTCATAGCAAGTATTTCAGTAAAATCCCTCATCACATATAATTCAGAATGAAAACTCTTGAGCGTCGTTAATAATTATTACGAACTGCGATGTCAGATCTGTCGTCTTCATGAGAATGTCATTCGAGTGTCTTCCTCGTAAAAGTGAAATGCTTCAAGTGTGTATTTCAAAAGAAAAATGTCATCAAATCACCTGTTGTACTGTAAGTGACAAAGAGCACGAAGGCGCCGACGAAACCCATTGGCGACGACCAAACTATATACGACGGCGCTTTCTACGTCTGTGGAACAGTAGCGTCATTCCACACTTTCTTCGGGGAGGGGGGCGAGATAAATTTTTGGCCAAATTTTGGGCAATTTCTGGCAAATTTTTGATAATTTTTGGGCAAATTTTTGACATTTTTGGGCAAATTTTTGACACATTTTGGCGATTTTTGCGCATTTCACATATATTTATTTATTTATTTGAAACATTATTTCTTCATTTCCTTGGGAGGGGGCAAGGACCTCCGCCCCAAATGACGCCACTGCTGTGGAATTCTTCTATTTGTGCCAAACAAATAAAAATCTCGTCACATTCTGTTTTTTGGAAATCGATTTTCACGTGAGCGATTGATTCAGAGGAGAGTGGGGTTTGAAGGGGGGTTGACCGTCTTAACCGTAGGGTATTTTGTAAGGCGCCAGGTCGACGTCGTCGTCACTGAAATACCCGGTCGACGGCGGCTTAGGGAGACTCGTCTGTTTGACCATCTCCGACTGTCTCGACGACGCCAGAACCCGAGCGGCGACCGTTACGTTCTCGGCCGACCGCGTCTTGCTGCCCTGGCGCCGGGGGTCTGCGGCGGCGGCGGCGGCGTGCTGCTGCTGGTGGTGGTCGCCGATCGCCATGCCCATGTTGGCGTAGGAGCAGTTGCGAGAGTCCTGGTTGTAGGTTAGAACGCTCTCCGACGGGCTCATGTCCCCCGACGCAGGGCGGTTCCAGGACAAGCGATTGCTGCGCGAACTCTGGAAGCTCTGGACGCTGCGTCGTTCGTCGACGTCGGCCAAGACGTTGCGAAAGGCGCGAGCGACCCGAAGCTGAACCAAAACACACGAAAGCCAACGGTCAGTGGCTATTCCAGCCACCTAGACATTGGGGGAGTTTACATTTTTTGGGGGGGCGGGAGGGAAGGGGAACAGACATTGGGGAGGTCACACTACTTGCCAAAATGTCAACAAAATTGGGAGGGGGATTTCAAAGTTTGGGCGGGGGAATTCCCGCAGAGAAGGCCTAGAATACACACTGGCCAACGGTGAACTGTTTGCCATATCAGGGACGTCAACCTGTAGTAAAAGTTATGAGAGGGTCCACCTGTTGTTGAGCCAGCTTGCGTTATGCTGAAGGAGAGCATCATGCTTTTTAAAGCATAATTCTTATTACTTATTAACGTTCCAAAATGCTATTTGCTGATTATATCTATTATTTACCCAACCCAACCATTTATTAGAATCAGATAAACGTACAACGGTACAATATAGATTTATTAAGATTTTTGTGAGGTTGTGCGGCCTTATGGACCCAAACAACCAAATATTTTGAGGGTCCGGACCCAAGGACCCTCATGGAATTGACGCCACTCTGCTATATATATATATATATATATATATATATATATATATATATATATAGAGAGAGAGAGAGAGAGAGAGAGAGAGAGATGCATCTTTGGTCGTCGATCGCAAAGAATTCGTGGAAAATAGCAATAGACAACATGAGCAGCCAAAGAATAATGAATGCAGCCATGCAGAAATATATAGTTCTATTAGCTGAAGATCTAGCCACATGGGAGAATCTTGTCAGTAGCCTATGCTCCTTAAGGAGTGAAGAGGAAGAGGAGGAGGAGGAGGAGGAGGAGGAGGAGAAAGAAGAAAAAGAGCAAGGACAACAAGAACAAGAAATAAAAAGGAAAACAAGAACAAGAACAAGATATAGAACACGAACACGAACAAGACGTAGAACAAGAACAAGAATAAAGAGAACAAGAACAAGAAGTAGAACAAGAACAAGAACAAGAAGTAGAACAAGAACAAGAACAAGAAGGAGAACAAGAACAAGAAGTAGAACAAGAACAAGAAGGAGAACAAGAACAAGAAGTAGAACAAGAACAAGAAGTAGAACAAGAACAAGAAGTAGAACAAGAAGGAGAACAAGAAGGAGAACAAGAAGGAGAACAAGAAGGAGAACAAGAAGTAGAACAAGAAGGAGAACAAGAAGGAGAACAAGAAGGAGAACAAGAACAAGAACAAGAAGTAGAACACGAACAAGAAGTAGAACAAGAACAAGAACAAGAAAACGATGATGGTACAGATGCAACGCCGAGATATATTTTTTAAGTAGAAAAAGCGAGTTCTCTATTTACATAACACGCAGTCGATCGTTCTTAGCGGGTCTGTAGAATTGAGTACGTTACATCCATTACCATCGAATACGGTCGAATCACGTGAGATGAGCTTTCCTCACGTAAACGCGTTTTCTTAGCATCCAGCATTATCTCCATAGAGGATTCAGAATAATTCTCCCATGCACTGGCTGGACGACGCGTAATAATCCGAGACACCTGCCCGTAAATAGGCCCTACCTGATGTTGAAGTCGGGTCAGACCTCTGATCCAGAGGATCTGACCTCGAGGAAGGTCGTCGGAGAGTTCGTCGTCCTCTGACTCATTCTGCTTCTCCGTCATTTCGATCTCTTGGCCTGAGCTCCTCATCACCAACGGAGTCGGCAACCGGTGAGTGGGGACGCTCGTGATCAACTAACAGCAAAAATCAGAGGCGTAGCTATAGGGGCACAGAGGCGTCATTGGAGGAGGGCTGGGGGGCCGTGGCCCCCCAAGGAAATGAAAATATTAATTTATAATGTATTAATGTGCAAAAATTGCAAAAATTGCCAAAAAATATCAAAAAATTGCACATTTTCCAACACTGGCCCTAAAATTTACCAAAATTGCTAAAAATTTGCAAAAAAAATTGCAAAAAAATGCAGAAAATGCCTAAAATTTGCCCAAAATTTGTGAAAAATTTGCAAAAAATTTTCTTGCCCCCAAGAAAAGTGTGAAATGACGCCACTGTAGGGGCAGCGGGGTACATATATCCCCGGGCGCCGATGGGGGTATCGGGGTTAAGGTAGAAAAAAGGAAACAAAAAGATCAATTCTTAGCGTAATTTAAAGTGGCTTAGGAGGCATTGTTGTCAGTGTGAAAGCCACTAGGGGTGCTAAACAGGGCATGAACCCGTTCCGTCAGCCTACCGTTCCAGCGCGCAACCCGCTCTGCCATCTTCCGCCCCTAGTAGATGTATAGGTTGTATAGGCCGTCTGCGCTCATAGAAGCTCATAACCAAACTTAACCAAGCGCGATAAGTGACGACCTTTTTTGCTTGTCAGGATTTTTCGACAGTTAAAAGGGTCACTGAGGGTGCCATCAGTATGTCATGACCCCGGGCGCCGGACA
Source organism: Metaphire vulgaris (assembly GCA_018105865.1). Lineage (NCBI taxonomy): Eukaryota > Metazoa > Annelida > Clitellata > Crassiclitellata > Megascolecidae > Metaphire > Metaphire vulgaris. The sequence continues at coordinate 6,684,870 of CM030869.1, forward strand.
ACCTAAATACGCCTCTGGCAAAAATGCGCCACAAAAATAAATATATGTCTAATACTATATACGTCGCGATCAGATAAGGAACTGTATGAGCGTTAAGCACGTAAGGCTATGTTGACAGTTATTAATCTCAAAGCTCTGCAAAGTGTCTTGAACCCGATTCATATGGTGCTAGGACAAAATGTCCGCGGATAAAATGTAACGGACAAAATGCAACTCTAACCCTAACCCTAAACCGTGATATTTTGTCCGCGGACATTTTTTCCGCCGACATTTTGTCTCCATGACATTTTATCCGTGACATTTTGTCCGCGGACATTTCGTCCGGCCACGATTCATATTTGGATTGTCATTAACTGAAAAGTTGCACGCATCAACTGAATATATATATATATATATATATATATATATATATATATATATATATATATATATATATATATATGCCAAATCTGACAGTAACTGCCAACTATTGATTAGACGCAGCCTAATCGTAGGAAATAAAGAGAAATATTTGTCAATATTCAGTAGAAAGAATGATGTCAAGAAAGGTGGTAGAAATGCGTACAGCACCTGGCCCCAGAGCAATTCACCGGCACCGAAGAGAAAACACCAGGTCCACTGGTCTATGGTCAGACCCGTCGTAGAGAAGGCGCTACCACCAAACTCCACTATAACAACCTATAAGCAGTAATTCGACAAGCATAAAAATAAGCAGCTACTACTGTACTACATTCCAAAGTGCTATAAGATTTACGAGATTTTACTTACTTACTCACATTCGATTAACCAATTAAACAGTAACCAAGAAATAGTTTAAATTCAGGTACGCCACGTTCTGATGAATGCCGAATATAGCGCTCGCAAAACAAGAAAACGCGCCATTTTTTACAATATGCAAGCACAGGAAGGCAGTCCAACGACATTCATCAGGACACTCCATAAACCGTGGAGACAACCGCCTCTCCTCTGTGGCAGAGAGGTGCTCTGTGCTCCTCAGATCTTATCTCATGCTATCCAGCCACATTGGTAGCTGGTTAAAAAAAGATCCGACCACTTTTAGTTGTTTAATTTACAATCCTTTAGAAAGAAATAATTTGGTCTTTAACCGCTTGTCAATTAACCATACATATTTATTCATCTAGTAAGCTTATTTGGATACGCTTCAGATATTAAGCAATGTACGTCGATATAGGCCTGTTCTGCTAGTTTTATACTCCCATACCTCAGACAGACAGACAGACAGACAGACAGACAGACAGACAGACAGACAGACAGACAGACAGACAGACAGACAGACAGACAGACAGACAGACAGACAGACAGACAGAGAGAGAGAGAGAAAGAGAGAAGTAAAAGTGCTGTGATTGGTCGGGGGCCGCTATCCTTCAGGCATCACACGTCTACTCGCAACAACGATAGCTACGGGAAACAACGTACTGTATCTGCAATTTGCATGAAAATCTACGTAGATTAGCCAAAGGGATCACAAGCAGCGACGTCGAGCGGTAACTCTGCAATCAGTGAACTTCTATGGCGCCACTGTCATCATGCCCAGGGCATCAGCCGATGGCGCAAGCACCAAATCCAATCCGAATAAGATCCAGGTCAAGCCGGAAAGGTCTGTCAGATTGACAGAGGAGCAATCTAAGCCAAGCCAAACAGGTGCGTCATAGGGCAGTGGTTCTCACACAGGGCAGACCCTACTGAGCCACTCTAAACATTATTATTATTATTATTATTATTATTATTATTATTATTATTATTATTATTATTATTATTATTATTATTATTATTATTATTATTATTATTATTATTATTATTATTATTATTATTATTATTATTATTATTATTATTATTATTATTATTATTATTATTATTATTATTATTATTATTATTATTATTATTATTATTATTATTATTATTATTATTATTATTATTATTATTATTATTATTATTATTATTATTATTATTATTATTATTATTTATATTATTATTATTATTATTATTATTATTATTATTATTATTATTATTATTATAAGACTAGACCTAAAAGATACTAATGTGTTGGTATGTAGAGCACGTGCATTTGCGATGTAGAGCAGTAACTCAGCGATGTAGAGCTACTACAGAGCAGTGCGTATTACTCACTTGAGCGATGATTGTTCCAATCCATATTCCGACGAAGATTGGATTTCGATCGAGACCCTCGAAGACGTTTCTCTGTCCGTGGATCTTCCTTGCGTTGATCTCGTTGAACAGCGTCATCAGTACAAACGAATTGAAGATGATCGTGTAATGCTGAGAGGGATACGAATGCGATGACTCATCACGTCCGTTGTCAATGTCGAACAGAACGTCTCCTTCGAACGAAAGACAACCACACGACTGCTGCAGACATTACGCAAGACCTCACCGCCTAAGGCAGTCCTATATCTGCCTATCTAGTGCTTTAAAAAAAATTAGCCTTATTTCGCAATAACGCAAGGAAGGCGTATTCCGACCATTTTGCTCTGAAACTCCAATAACAATTGGGAATCTCTAGGTTGAGTTGAACGACCTAGCGGTTAAGCGATTTTGCCATATTCATAGGATTTTTAAGACGCATAATAAAGGTTTGTCCCTGTCAAGATTTTAAAAAGATAATTTTCAAAAAATTTCAATATCTATTTCTCTCATTTTTTTTCTTATTTGACAAAAATATGAATAATTCTTCCTAATATAATTGCCATTGCCATATTTTCATTGGAATTGAACCAGAGCTTTTGTTTTGCCATTTATTCAAAAGTCGTATGATTCTTTTCAAACAACGTTCGCCAGGTGGTCTAATGCATTTTTGGATAGTGCATGCTATGATTAGAGTAGCGGCACGTCACAAAACCGCTGCAGTGAAGTGGGTCGCGGTTCCAAAATGTTTGGGAAACCCTGCTCTAGCACAGAGCTTCCCAAAATGGTGGTCCGCCGCAGGATTCGACAGTAACATATACTATTTTATTTCCGACGATAAAATGCTTATTGGGCTGTCCATTAATTATGTCAACAATTTTGGGGCAATTTTTGACCCCTACCCTCTGTCAACTTTCAGTGCCCCCTATAATTATGTCAAAAACTTTTGACCCCCCACTAAGAACAGTGACGGGTCCCCCTAAAAAGATTAGAAGATTAGAAGGTTATTATTTTGGAAGCGATGAGACCTTTTTCCTTTATTTGTTCATCGAGCATGTGGTGGTGATGACCTTTTTTGCTTGTCAGGCTTTTTTCGTTGTAATAAATAGTACTCCGTGAAATTTCCTTTTGTTATCATTTGTAAAAATTTAAATTGTTGACGTCATCTTCTCTTGCCCCCTCCCCCTGTCAACAACTATCAAACTTTTTCAAACCCCTCCTCCCTAATTTGTTGACTTAATTAATGGACAGCCCCTATAATACGCTTAAGGTAACATTTTTGTACCTTAAAATACGTTGCGCCACATTGTTATAATGCTGTAACCACAAAGGTTTATACATAACAAAGAACCACAGAAGTATGTCCGAGGTTGATGCCACCACCAGCGTATCTTACGTACTATATACTCGTATGTATATTTTATTTTTGGACATAAAATACGTAAAATACGCGTAGCTAACGTACGGTCGTATCTTTGTCCGCAGCATGAGTCGTGAAATTTGAGGGAAAAGCAAAAATGTTAGAAGTCTATAAATATTTTCTCGTGTGAGGTCGTTTCTCTGCCATTTTCCGGAAAAATGTGGAATCAAGAGAACTCTGTAGATTTGGCTAAGCATTCTCATTATTTTTATGACATAGGCCTATTTAACGTCATGCTATAGGGGGAAGTATAATAAGATATCGCTAAATGTTTTATGATGAAGAAGAATATAAAGAATATGAATAGCAATAGGAATAAAGAAATAATAGCACCGAACCCTGGTGCAAAAGGAAAATTTTCTACTGGCATGCTGAACTTAAGAGCTTTGGAAGCACCCATGGCATTATGTATCATTTATGATATTATTGGGGCGGGAAGTTAGCAGAGTGGTAAGAACGTTGGATGATGGAGCAGGAGGTCGCGGGTTCGAGTCCCGCAGGAGCCCTATAGGTCGACTCAGGCTTTTTCGTGATGGTAAAATGAGGAGCAATGGCAACATTGCGAAGGCAACCATAGGATCGGCGGAATGACTGGCCACCGTCCGCTGATAAATGGCTTAGCCACCCATGGGCTGATGGCCATGAAACGGGAGATCAGCACCGGCACCTACGGCCACAGAGCCTACGTAATAAGTATGAACTTTACTTTTTATGATATTATTATTATTATTAAATTATGTAATTATCAAAGTAGGGTAGTAACTCAGTTACGTAGAACATTGAGCGATGATTGGTCCAATCCATATTGCGACGAAGATTAGATTTCGATCGAAACCTTCGAAGACCGATTAATTATCACTGACTGGAAATTCTCACAAAAATTTAAAAAAATCTGGGCTTTTCTTTTCTTTGTATCAGAAGCGGCTTCACAGGGGGAGCCCGAAGGCCCGTGCCACTGTTGAGTGTCTGGCCCCCAGCCAGCCAGCCTCCCCCATTGAGGGTTTATTCTTCCTGTACGTGCTGATCCATGAAAAATAGTTGGTCACCATGCTTAGAAGTTGCCACCCTAAAGAAAGACCTCCCCCCACACTTGCCAAATCCTGGAGCCGCCACTGCTTTGTATACCTGCAAAGAGTATGCTGAAGATGACGGCCATCTGGTAGATGGCGTGACCGATGATGTTCTTGATTATGGTTCTCGAGAGAAGAGGTTTCGTCCTTCCGTACGGCTTCCGGTCCAAGAGCTCTTCCGACGGAAGTTCCGTTGCCAGGGCCAACGACGCCAAGGTGTCCATGATCATGTTAACCCACAGCATCTGAATTGCTTTCAGAGGAGAGTCCTGTCAACAAAAACAAACGCATCAATTCTTCTGTCTGTCTGTCTGTCTGTCTCTGTCTCTGTCTCTGTCTCTGTCTCTCTCTCTCTCTCTCTCTCTCTCTCTCTCTCTCTCTCTCTCTCTCTCTCTCTGTCACTTTCTCTCTCTCTCTCTTTCTCCCATCTCTCTCTCATACTTTGTTCATATCAATTATTAGAACGGGTGTTAAATGTGTTTAATAACGAAGTATTGTAGATACTGATTGAAATCACGGCCATATTAAGGCGGGAGCTGAGGGGACTGTAGCCCCTCCCCCCGGCCCACCATGAAAATAGGCCCACCGATTTTCGAGATAACCTTTTTTTGCTTGTCAGAGATTTTCAGCATAGGCGACGGCCTTTTTTTCTCAGCCCCCCCCCGGCCCAATCGGACCTTAATCCGGCCCTGATTGAAATCACTGTTTAAGCCGAGTGTGCGCTCCAGTTGAACCTCATGGCATTGAAGCGATGGGCAATTGGACATAAGCATACGTCACGTGCTACCATCTATTAACGTATCACCAGTGACCATGCATTAGTTGCATAATTGGAATTCTATACATTGGCGTAGCCACGATGGGGTACGGGGGGACGCCCCCCCCCCAATTCTGACTGGAACCAGTCGTAGGATTGGAACAAAACCGCTTAGAAATGTTCGGGGGTGGGGGGTGGACAGGACAGGGGGTGGGCAGGACAGAATACGCGACTGTACCAAGAACTACGTGACTTTTTTTTGTTCGAGCACCTTTTCACTCGAAAATGTCGACGCGCTTCCTCTATTCCGTAACCCTGGCTACGCCACTAATTGTATAAATGCATATACCGCGCATTGCATGAGTTGCGAACATTAACGGATGGTGGCGGGTTCGAATGATGACCATAGCCACTGCGCACTTACCTTGGGCAAGTTGTTCATCCTTTAACTGTGTTCGGCGCTTAAGATTCTTCACTTCGTGAACGTGCTTTAGCAACCATGCAATGATGATGATGATGATGATGATGATTATGATGACGATGAGGAGGAGGAGTATGAAGAGGAGGAGGATGGTGATGATGATGAGGATGATGAGGATGAGGACGATGATGATTATGCTTATTATGATGACGACTGATGATGTTGAGGGGAGGATGATGATGATGATAGTAATAATAATAATAATAATAGTAGCATTAGTACTACTACTACCACTACTACTACTACTACTACTACTACTACTACTACTACTAATAATAATAATAATAATAATAATAATAATAATAATAATAATAAATTAGCCTATAATACAAAGTCGAATACAGGGTTGGATTCTGTTTACCTTGATTGCGCATGCGCCGAGGAAGGCGACGACGATAGCGACTACGTTGACGGTGATCTGGAACTGAAGGAACTTGGCGATGCTGTCGTAGACGTTGCGACCCCAGAGAACCGCTTTGACGATGCTCGTGAAGTTATCGTCCGTGAGGATGATGTCCGACGCCTCTTTGGCAACGTCCGTTCCGGCGATTCCCTAAAGGAATGACGCCAGCAGGACATGTGCCAAATGCACGTCTGTCATGTGTCCCCCCAGTCACCCACCATCGCCCGCAGTCTACGTACATGGCTGGCGACGCAGCGATGGAAATCGTCTGTATCGCCTATACGTCTCTATCGCAGTGGCGTAGCGTGACTTTTGGGGGCCGGGGGGCATCTTTGCCATGGGGGCCCCAGAGTTTCGAGCTGACGAGCAAAAAAAGAGGTCGTCAGCACATCATTTCTAGGGTTAGGGTTAGGGTTAAGTTAGGGTTTCGGGGGCCCCCCGCCCGGGGCCCGGGGGCTGTCAACAAAGTGCCCCCCGCCCCCTAGTTACGCCACTGGTCTATCGATCTTTTCTTCCGGCGGTGTTTTTGCAAAGCAGCGACCTATCTGGCCCTGTGTGTTCGGTTCATATTTAGAAACCGATGTTAAGCTGATTGGTTCTTGGATTGGTGACCGCCGTGGGACTCGGCCTTGGTGCCTGCAGGATCCAACACTGAGTCATTCAAGGCTTCAGAGAATGAAGATGGGGGGGTCAAGCTGCTCTGGATTAACAGCGTCAACCGTTTTCTCTGCTGTTTGTCCGAAGACAGAACTTGGCCCATGACTCGGCGGGGCCAGTGGCGTAGCGAGGGGAGTGGGGCAGTGGAGGCGAATCGCCCCGGGCGGCACTTGCTCTAGGGGCGGTATTTTTCGAGGATAACGTATTTTTGCTTGTCAAGAATTTTAGGGAGTGTGATGGCCTTTTTGGTTTATCAGATTTTTCGGAGGTGGCACTTTTTTCTTTCACCCCGGGCGGCACTGTGTCTCGCTACGCCATTGCTCGGGGCAGACGACGACACCTACTTTCTAGCTATTTCGTAGACGAACATAAACTGCAATGTTCGATCTTCAGGGGTGTGTTGGAGGGTTAGCCTCACTCGCCGAAGTTGACCCAAAGGGATGTAGAAATGTTAATCACTTATGATCCCCAATGGAGTTAGAAAAGTTTCTGATGGGAAGAGTTCGACCTATCCACACTGTCTGCTTAAAATATCGATCAGAAATGATCTTCAGTATTTTACTTTACGCCAACATACAGTATTAGCTGCTTCGTTTAGAACAACGAACCCTACAACTGAACGTCATCATCATTCTCCTCCTTCAAAGCCTATCTGTCCTCTTCACAGCGAAGGTAATTAATATGCAGAGCGACTTATCTGTATACAGCGAAGATCTAAATAACTAACTCCGAGATCGAAAGAGAATCTAGAGTTAGTAAGTAAGAAAGCTTCGGCTATAGCTATTTCAAATGTAGATTAAACGCCTAGGAATAAGCAGCTACCTACTTTAAAAAGCGCGACATAAATTTACGATATTTACTTACCTACCTCTTAGGTTAACATTCGGTCGTCTTAGAGAGAGAGAGAGATAGAGAGAGAGAGAGAGAGAGAGAGAGAGAGAGAGAGAGAGAGAAAGAGAAAGAGAAAGAGAAAGAGAGAGACAGACAGAGAGACAGAGACAGATAAACAGAGACAGAGACAGACAGACAAAGACAAAGAGATAGACAGAAGAAACAGACAGAGAGACAGAGAGACATACAGACATACAGAGACATAGAGACAGAGACAGAGAGAGTGTTTACCATAGCAAAGCCGACGTCTGCCCTCTTGAGCGCCGGTCCGTCGTTCGTTCCGTCCCCAGTGACGGCGACCACTTCCCGGTTGGCGCTCAGTCTGCTCTCTATGATGCCCTTCACCAACGTGTACTTGTCCTGTGGAGACGACCTGGCAAGGACCCGAAGCTTCGGCCACACCTTGTCAAACAGCTCGCTGCTCACCTGACACACAACCAAACTGTCTCAGTTATAGCTACTACTACTACTACTACTACTACTACTACTACTACTACTACTACTACTACTACTACTACTACTACTACTACTACTACTACTACTACTACTACTACTACTACTACTACTGCTGCTGCTGCTGCTGCTACTACTACTACTACTACTACTACTACTACTACTACTACTACTACTACTACTACTACTACTGCTGCTACTACTACTACTACTACTACTACTACTACTATAGTACTACTACTACTACTACTACTACTACTACTACTACTACTACTGCCAGAATTGTTCCTTTCATTAATTTGAAATTTCTAAGCCCATTCTACTTGTATTTGTTCATCGAAAGATTATAAATACTGATGTCTCGAAGGTTTTATCATATAAGATTTACACGTCTCAACCACATTTCTTTTATCCAGTCAGTCATCGTGCGATGACACAGTCAAGTAAAGCAGATAGATAGATAGATAGATAGATAGATAGATAGATAGATAGATAGATAGATAGATAGATAGATAGATAGATAGATAGATAGATAGATAGATATATAGATAGATAGATAGACGAGTAGATGAGATGCTGCGTTCTGAGATGAATGCATTCGGAATCAATGATACCATGAGTGATCTTCATTTATGTATGAATATATATATATGTATATATATATATATAAGATAATATATATACATATATAGGCCTATATATATATATCGGCGGATGAGCTGGCTGGGGTGGAGGGAGTGAGGGGGAGGACTTACTGGTCCATCGGGAGTTTCGCGAATTCTTCGATTGAATTCCTTTCCGTCGAGAACGAGCGAGTCGTCGCCGGAGTGCAGGATGCCGCACTTGAGTGCGATCGATCGGGCGGTGTTAACGTTGTCACCGGTCACCATCCGCACTGTTATTCCGGATCGCTGGCACTTTCGAATTGCATCGGGCACCTGTTAATTAACAACGAATCGACGGCTGCTTAGAAGGAATCGCCAGGAATTTTTACGAACTTATTCAAGTAACGTTGTACGTATACTACGTTGTTGTCATCTGCTGTTGCTTGTAACCAGCGATATTTTACACTCCCTAACACCTTCCAATGCCCTCCCCCCAATTTGAGACCGACACCCCATAACACCTCCCCCAATCTGAGCCAGAGATGACCTTTTTTTGCTTGTCAGAATGTTTTTTAGGAAGGGACAATGGACAATCTGTTGAGCCGGGGAAGAGCTGTTTTTTGCTCGTCAGACTTTTTCAGCAGGGACTGATCCCCAGAATGTACCGACAGCCCCAATTTATAATCCTATAAATAACCCTGCTTGTAACAATCCCAGTGACAGTTTATGGATTTAGACAATAGACCGAATGATATAATCCAGGATGAAGATTTATTTCTTAACTATCAGCGGACTGTGGTTTACGCTGTTGTGAGCAGAATGTTGATATTTCCCAGAATTGAAGTTGAAAAGATTGCCAAGTACTGAGATAGATCGTCTTCATGCGGTAATCGACACCTTCGGACCTTCATCGACATGTCAGCGTTGTTAAAGCGGTTTTGATTTTGGTATTTAACTATGTTACAGCGCTATATAAATTGTCCTGGAATACAATATTCTGATTCTATGGAACTCTTTGCCTCTGAGTGTCACGAAAGCCAACTCTATTGTATCATTCCGGAAGAATCCAAAGACTCGCTTGTTCGACGTGCAACGTTAATGAAATAATTTCGTAAATTCAGTAAAATCAAGTTAACACGGGAAACAGGAAAAGGCGCCCGTTGCTAGCGAAAGTCCTTGTTAAAACCGAGTAGTAATTAAGAGGCTTTACCGAACATATTGCGGATTTACCGTAGGCCTATAACCAAGATCATTCAGTCTAAATACGGGACCGACTTAGAACAAACAAATCGCTTGGTCATGGCTTTGCAACCGGCTCGCGGCATTCGCATAGCCACGAGGAGCTGGGACCAGTTTTTGGACTCTTGCAAAACCGTTGAGTAGTTGGGGGGGGGGGGGGGCGGGTGTAGGCAATATGAGAATCAACGAAAGAAGTCCAAAACGCTGGGAGTTTGAAAAAAACGACGTTGTTTTGCTCGTCAATCCGGGCTTATCCACCATAGACTGTCACCCGTTTGTCCGGCCGGATACCCTGGATTTGACCTGGATCTTTAGAGATTTGGATTTGGTGTGCCATCGGTTGATGCTCCTGTGCATTATGAAAGTGGCGCTATAGAAGTTTGAGATTAGATTAGATTAGATCAATCAGGGATATTTTACACCCCCTAACACCCCTCCAAAGCACCCTAATTTGAGGCCGACACCCCCAACAACCCTCTCCCAATTTCATCTATGGGATGACCTTATTTTGATTGTCAGACTTTTTGGCAGGGGAACTCCAGAATTTACCGACACCCCCCCCCAATCGATAATCCTAGAAATAACCCTGTCGACTGTCGTCAATATTTTTTTAGCTGGAAACTTTCCCAATTCCACGGAAATCTTGACTACGCACTGATTGGCTGTTAATCTGATTAGAAACAGTCCTATCCTTTGGTTAGTATGACCGAGTGAACGCATACTACTTGATTCCACCGTACAAATAGTGACTAAACCGATATCTTATCTAACACTACTAAGTAGTCCGTGGGTTGGGTTAACCCATGGGTTGGGTTGGATTGGGTTGGGTCCATGGATATTTTTACATCTCCTAAAAAACCCCTAAACACCCCAATTTGAGGTCGACACCCCCCAAAATTTGGTAATGTGACAATGGTATGAATACAAAATGCATACTAATTTTGCTCCGGACAACCCCAATTTGAGGTCGACACCCCCCAAATTCACAATCCTAGAAATATCTCTGGTTGGGTCAGACTTTTCCATATTAATGGTGGGTTGGGTTGGGTCAGAAAGCTTAAGAAACTGTATTATATTACAGTGGGTTGGGTTGGGTTGGGTCAAGTAAACCTGCTATCGGCAAGGGTTGGGTTGGGTTGGGCTAGAGATTTGAAGGGTTGGGTTGGATTGAGTTCTAAAGAATGGACCCATGGGCATCTCTGATCTAAGCGCAGCAATGGACTTTGGATTTAGTTACTAGCGTACCTCTGGTCTTACGGGGTCTTCTATTCCGACGATGGCAACGCAGGTGAGGTTAGAAACGATGGCGTCTTCGTTTTCCCAGTCGGGTTCTCCGTCGATCGGTTCTTCGTTTATATCTGCGTTTCCTGGAAAACAATTATTCAACGCAACCTCAAAGACAACGAGTAATGATTTTGAGCTTCGCTGCTCGTGTACGCAAGTATTTGCTATCGAATGCGTTTACTTTACGCAGAATTTAAACATTCTTCACAGTGAATACCGAAGAGTAAGACCGTCGTCGTAAATTTCTTAAAATTTTCCTTATCGCAGGGTTTCCCAAACATTTAGCAAATGCAACCCACTTCAGCGGTTTTGTAACTTGCTGCGACCCTATTCATAGCATATGTAATAATTGTAATATCCGAAAATGCATTAGGCCATCTGGCGAGCGTTATTTGAAAAAATCTTTCGAATTTTGAATAAATGGCAAAACAAAAGCTCTGATTCGATTTGAATGAAAACATGGCAAATATATTAATCATAATTATTCTATTGTTGTCAAATAAGAAAAGCGGAGAGAAATAGATATTGAAATTTCTTGAAAATTATCTTTTATAATTTTGCCAAGAACATACCTTTGTTACGCGTCATAAGAATCATATAAGTATGACAACATCGCTTAACCGTTAGGCTATAATCTATAAAGATTAGATGTTCCTATTGTTAGCGGAGTTTCACAGCAAAATGGTCGGAATGCGCTTCCTTTGCGTTATTGAGAAATACGATTAACTTTAAAACGTAATAATTATAGGGTCTATAGTTGCCCTAACTTTTTGGAACTGCGACCCACTTCATCTGCTAGGATAAAGCACTAATCATTTTAACATAAGCCGTGTATGGAGGATTCCAGGCATATCCATTTCTTTAAAGCTAAGCCTACTTGAAAACTTTCAAGGCTTGTGAGATTGTTGCATTAGTTAGAAAATTACACGTGTGAATCTAATTTCTCTCTACCTACCCCGCGACCCATTAGACTGAATCCTGCGACCCACTTTTGGGTCGCGACCCACGGTTTGGGAAACACTGCCTTGTATTCTTTAGATTTTGCGACTTTTATCATAGACCAATCAATCAATCAATCAATCAATCAATCAATCAATCAATCAATCAATCAATCAATCAATCAATCAATCAATCAATCAATCAATCAATCAATCAATCAATCAATCAATCAATCAATCAATCAATCAATCAATCAATCAATCAATCAATCAATCAATCAATCAATCAATCAATCAATCAATCAATCAATCAATCAATCAATCAATAAACTTCTATGGCGCCACTATCGTAATGCCCAGAGCATCAGCCGATGGCGCACCAAATCCAAATAGAATTAGAGCCAGGTCAATCCGGAAGATCAGCCAGACACAGGAAAGCGGAGAAAGTCATTTGGATTCAAATGTCCTATGGGCTGAGTTTGCTCAACTGCTTGAGTTTTTCTATAATCCTACCTACGCCCAAGAATTTCATTTATATAAAACTGAGCGATATGTTATAAGAGCTGTGTGTTTGTAATTGTCCGTGTGTGTTTGTTTGTCTGTCTGCGTGTCTGTGCGTGAGCGTGTGTTTGTGTGCGCCTTCGTGCGTGTACGAGTGTGCATGTGCATGTGTTTGTATGTGCACTGCATGTGTTTGTATGTGCACTGCATGTGTGTGTGCGTGTGTGTGTGTGTGTGTGTGTGTGTGTGTGTGTAGCAGTGTGATCGACCAGTGTATACCTCCTCTGATGAAGTCCTTGTATGCCAGGCAGATGGTTCTTAGTCCGTCCGACGCCATTGGCTCTATTATTGTATTGATCAGCGTCTCCATATCTTGCGGACTGAATCGAATTAAAGTTCCCTCGCGACCCAGGATCCAGGTGCACCTACGGCAACGGACAACAGAGACAACGCAACGGACAACAGAGACAACGCAACGGACAACAGAGACAACGCAACGGACAACAGAGACAACGTAACGGACAACAGAGACAACGCAACGGACAACAGAGACAACTCAACGGACACCTCAGACAACGTAACGGACAACAGAGACAACGCAACGGACAACAGAGACAACGCAACGGACAACAGAGACAACGCAACGGACAACAGAGACAACGTAACGGACAACAGAGACAACGCAACGGACAACAGAGACAACGCAACGGACACCTCAGACAACGCAACGGACAACAGAGACAACGCAACGGACAACAGAGACAACGCAACGGACAACAGAGACAACGCAACGGACAACAGAGACAACGCAACGGACAACTCAGACAACGCAATGGACAACTCAGACAACGCAGCGGACAACAGAGACAACGCAGCGGACAACACAGACAACGCAACAGACAACACAGACAACGCAACGGACAACGGACGCGTCGGTTTATTTGACTAGATAATTTTTTAAAATTTTAGAGCCATTTTTCGCTGAGTCACCGACTTCTCAATCCAAAAGCTTCAAATCATCTTCAGCTATAAATAATATCATCTTAAAATTATTAATAAGAGGCAATTTCTTACATTAGAAAGATTGAATATTATAAGTACTTCCAACCAATTTGGATCTTCTAAGTCACAAAATTCTAAATGTCTGAGTTAATTCCTTTTACTAACGAAGCAATATTACAGTCATTTGTTACGTTTACTAATAATTATTATATATTAATAGAACGAGTGAGTCATTACATATAGCCTACGGCGTTGTCACGTAATCATAATCAGGGTGCGATTTGTGACCTGGAGCAGAGGGGGGAATATGTCGAGCTTGGGGGGATGTAGTTGTTGGGAAATGTAGCAGTGGGGGATGTAGTGGTGGAGATTGTAGCAGTAGGGGGGATGCAGTTGGGCAGTGGGGGAGAGATTCCCCCCCTTCCCCATACAAATCGCGCCCTGATCATAATACAGATAAGTGGTCTCAATTATGAAAGATTGATTAGTTATAAATGTCGCAAGAATTAGGCCTAATGATAAAGATGATAATCAGGGGCGTAGCCAGGATTTTGATTTGGGGGTACAATGTGATTGGGGGTATAAATCTGAAAAAACCTTTGAAACTCTTAAAAAACATTAAAAATTTTAAGGTAGTCTGATTTTTTTTGGGGGGGGTATTACATACCGATATACTCTTTGTCGCTACGCCCTTTATGGTAATGCACACACACATATCCATATATGTCCACATATCCACACACACACACACACACACACACACACACACACACACACACATATATATATATATATATATATATATAAGTTGATATAATTATTACTTCGATCTGTGCTGCGTAATGCTATATGTGCACTTCTGTACAAGACTAAAATCACACAGACACTATTTTGTCATAAGTCCCTTGGAAACTAAGTACTGAGGGCATTCATATATAAATATATACTGTTTTTTTCAGTGGGATCGCACGGGAACGGCGTTCCCGCACCTGTTTTGTCAGATTCTGGAAGTTTACGAATAGCCTAAGACCGGGATTCTGCAAAATTTTACTCTGGAGTCTGGACAGTTTAATTATATATAAACTTTCTGTTTTTTTTCGCTTTCTTGTAAAAGACGTTTATTTATTGAAATATCCTGAAAGTTATTGTCTTAATTGAACAAATTAAATTATAATTTCTTATCACAAAACATGTGAAATGAGTTCCTAAGCCTTTTTCGTAGAAAAGGCACTGTACAATGTATATATATATATATATATATATATATATATATATATATATATATATATATATATATATACTTCTGTATAACAAATAGATTTGTTTATAAGCTTACATATATTCGCGTGCTATACCTTAATGTATCAAAATATGAAGCATCAATCAATCTAATAATGCTATATTTGGTCTGTAGACGTGACAGCCACTGACGTTAGTAAACAAGCGCATTTCTTACTTACTTTTTGAGGATGATTTCTGAGGCGCCTTTTGTGAACAATTGGAATCCTTTGACTCCCAACTGGATCACCGTGCTCATGGACTTTCGAACGGAGTTGAAGGTGTAGACCTTGTGGATTCGTTCTTCTGGAAGTTCTTCCCTGACCGCTTCGTAGCTCTGTCCCATCTCGAGCACGAAGCCGAGCAGGGCGCATTCGGTCTTGTTTCCCACCTGCTTCGGTAGCTCACCTTTACTCTCCGGAAGCTAAAATTCCATTTACAACGACGCAACACATGTATGGCTACAATTGCTTTAAGACAGTTGCTCGGAAATTATCATTTGAAACACATTTTGCGCGAGATATTTATCTGCCGTTAATGTCTTACTACTCCGAACCCTAAACAGCAGTGGCGGCTCCACATGGGAGACACGGAGGTCCCGTGCCCCTATTGAATGCCTGGCCTCCATTGGGCCCCTGTCGGGACCCTATATCTACTACTGCCCTATGCTTACTACTGTATACCTCCGTTGTTTAGTCATTCCTTTCTTACGAAGCAACTCAATCCACACGGAGACAACACGCTAAGCTAACAGTCTGTAAAATGGGAAACTGCAGCTTGTCATAACGCAATGGTAATGAGGCTTGGTGGTCAGTCCACCTAGCGGTTGATGCAGACATTTTGTTAAGACATCTAGGATAATAGGTTTGATACCAAACAGAGATTTTCCTACACCCCCAGCAGAGGGGTTACACCCCGGTTTGTGACAGACACCCCCATACCCCTACACCCCTTCCCAGAGGTGGCATTGACTAACACCGAAACAGACTGATGTTAAAACTATTCATCTAAAATTCTAAAATGTCATTCATTTTCAGATTGGCTCATGTAGTCATGGCCAACGTCATCCTACTGGAGTAGTCTTTGTACCAGGCTTGTTAGTGCTTGGACTTGTACTGTGCTTAAGTACCAAAAAGCAAGTGCTTGTGCTTGGCCTTGGCCTTGGACTATGAGTGTTTGGCCTTGTTTGTGCTTGGCCTTGTGCTTGGCCTTATGCCTTAGGTGCTTGGCCTTGTGCCTGGTCTTGTGCCTTAGGTGCTTGGCCTTGTGCTTGGCCTTGTGCTTGGCCTTGTGCTTGGCCTCGTGCCTTAGGTGCTTGGCCTTATGCCTTAGGTGCTTGGCCTTGTGCTTGGCCTCGTGCTTGGCCTTGTGCCTTAGGTGCTTGGCCTTGTGCTTGGCCTTGTGCCTTAGGTGCTTGTTAACAAGACTGCTTGGTATTCACCATTCATTGTCGTGATTATCTTTGGAAGTTTTAGAGTTACGATGATTCGACGGAGCCGTGCAGTGCTCTGTCTTTCATTCATATCTATATTCTATGGCATCTCTGCTTGGTTTTTCATAGCAATTCTATGTTCGATGATGTAAGGATAGCATTCAGCGGTCTGCTACTTTACATTTTTACTTGTATTTTCCTTTTTCCGGTGGCCAAGCATCGAACCCCCAACCCGCCACCTCCCTCCGCCCAATTCTATTCCCCCTGGGTCCAATGAGTCTACAGTGTAGATGAAACCCTCGACATTGACACCCCCTGCAATGATGGGACACCTCTCCCCGAGCGCAAATTCCTGGGAAAATGCCTGCTATCAAAGTAATTTCGGGTGTTTTTCTTTAGTCGATTTATCACCCAGCGCATAAATTTCGTTAAAATGTTTTGATAATCAATATGGTGACTAAAAAATTCAAACATAGATTCAAAGCTAGCGACACTAGGCGGCTGGCACAATCCCAAGGTAGCGCGACGATTTACAGGCAATGGCGTCGCGCATCAATTCCTGAAGCCACTGATATAAATTTTACTGATGACTATCAGTTTGGTCTCAAAGTGTATTTCAACACTTAAAAAGTGAGTATGATAAATCAATGACAATACCTATCAGCTGAGCGTAGTACCAGTAAATGCAACCGCAACTATTATTATAAACTAAACGTTTCTCCTTATCACGCAATGCTAGGAAATTTTATTATGCACAACAAGATTTTGCCAAAGCTAAAAGCTTAAAAAGCCAAAGATAAAAAATAAATAAAAAATTTAAAAAATAAAAAATAAAACAAATAAAAATAAAAGTCAAAGAAGCTTAATGCTTACTAGCACTCGTGAAGTGTATCCGCTATTGACGGATATTAGTCGCACCAGAACTGTTCCAATCGAAGGTGGAATGTTCTCGAATTTAGGAATGCGTTTGTGCAGTCTCCCTACAGCAGCATTATCCCCTCAAAGCATAGATAATTAATTAAAGAGGTCCAGTTTTAAGACAATTCACTGTAAACCACGGCATAACAAAAGTTAACACGTTAGTTATACGCGCACACACACACACACACACACACACTAAAAGCTATCTAAGCAGAATTTGTAGACGCTTAACCGTAGGGTGTAGTAAAAGATACGCCAAAATAGAAGAAGTCAGTTCGGTCAAGTGTAGAGATAACGAAGGTCACCTTAAATAGGAGGCGTACCGTATTTTTGCCAGGATCTTTAGTTAAATTGGAAAATTAGAAAGATATTTCCAGTGATGGGCACTAACTAATTTTTTAAAGTTAAACTTTAACTAAACTTTTTAGGAAATCAAGCAGTTTAACTTTTTAAGTAACTAACTTTTCACTGTAGTAGTTTAACTTTAACTGATAACTAATTAAAAGCAGTTTAACTTATGACTTTAACTTTTTAACTTTGACATGAGCTACTGAGCTAGTAAAACTAGGCTACAAGCTGCAACGAACACGATTTACGATTATAATTTCATATAGCACAATTTTAACAATAAATATAATAATAATAATAATAATAATAATGGTAATAATAATAATAATTCATAATTGTAACAGGTAATTATGCGGTTGACATGAAAAAGTAGAGCCTACGCGTGACTTAGCCTGTGCTGAAAGTGGCATAAAATCTCAATAACTCCAGTTTAACTATTTGCCAGTTAACTAAAAAAAATCAGTTTAACTAATGCCTTAACTAAACTTTTACCCAACCAGTTTAACTTTTGATGCAACTAAAAAAAAGTAGTTTAACTAAAAGTTAACTAATTTTTAGTTAACTTTTGCCCATCACTGGATATTTCTAAGGAAATACAGGAGCCTCCAATACAACAGACAGGGGGAGGAGGGAGAGAGAGTAGGATATATATATATATATATATATATATATATATAGAGAGAGAGAGAGAGAGAGAGAGAGAGAGAGAGTAGAAGAGAAAGAGAAAGAGAGAGAAAGAGAGAGAGAGAGAGAAAAAAAAGAGTAGAAGAGAGAAAGTAGAAGAGTGAGAAAGAGAGAGAGAGTGAGAGAGAGAGAGAGATTGAGAGAGAGAGAGTGAGAGAGAGAGAGAGTTGACCTGCTATGTAGCATTGTACGACTGTCATTCTGTTGGTCGTAAGCGTCCCTGTCTTGTCGGAGCAGATGGCCGTTGCGTTTCCCATCGTTTCGCAGGCGTCCAGATGTCGAACGAGGTTATTATCGAGCATCATTTTCTATAAAATAAGGATTTAATTGCACTGAAATGATTTCGATGTATAACTACTTCAAGCTACATCTTCAAATTAACATCTTTTATTAGTAATTTCGTGTGCACGTCAGTCATTTGAGCGCAACAATAAATCGCGAGTTAGATACTTTTTCTAGTCTAGTTCTTACTCTGCCAATATAAAGCAATGGCTTATTAGGCTTATTTTTAAAATGTAATGTAATGTAATGTAACAATATATCACTGCCATACTCGACATTATGTGCAATGCTTTGTTCTTGTTATAAATTTTGTTTTTCTAAGGCTGCAAATGTAAGTAAAATGCAAGAATTTAGCGTCCAATTGATTACGCCCCTTTCTTAATAATGCATTGCCCCCAAAAGACCTAAATCATCATTAAGTCAGCGCAGAAATATACTTCGCATCGGTGGATATACAGTGGCGGTTCCAGGATTTCTTGGTGGAGGGATGAAACGAATTCATAGGCAGTTATGGGGAGGGGTGAAAAGAGAAGGAAAAAAATCAATAAACTTTGCCGAAAAAGGCTGACAAAGGGGATTTTCTCTTTCCTAATTTTACTACACTTTCACCAAAAATAGGTTGACAAGCAAAAAAGGTCATCCGCAGTTTTTAGTTTTCCCCGTAGTTTTACTAGACTTTTACCCCAAAATAGGTTTCACAAGCAAAAAAATTGCGGTGGGGGATGCATTCCCACTCATCCCCCACGTGGAACCGCCACTGTGGATATATGCTTCCTTCTTCGTTGACTGACAGTTATTTTGTTTTACATGTAAATTGGGTAACAGTACTATATCGTCAGAATAAGTACCCTGACAGAGTATGCAAGAGCAAGAGTGACAGCCAGGGGCAGGCCTTCGGGTACCGCAACCACAAGAACTGTCACTCCGATTATGAAGAATTTGACGAACTTCTGGATGTAGTCGAGACGCCACGGTTGTCTCTGGATTGCAAAGGTCTCAACGGAGAACCGTATTATTAATATTAGCACCGTAAGTACAGCCACAACCGTCCCTGAAGAATAAAAACACATATAGGCTATACCTTCAGTCTGTCTTGCTGATTCCCTCTGGAATTGCCTTGTCTTTCAGTGTTTATTCTCGGCATTCTCTGGGGGAATCCCTCCAAGTTTGAAATCCCTCCCCAATTTTTTTGACATTTTGGCAAGTAGTATGACCTCCCCAATGTCTGTCCCAACCCAAAAATGTTTATGCTTTTTTGAAACTCCCCCTCAATGTTTAGGTGGCTAGAATAGCCACTGCTTGTCTTTTGTAGATGGATTTGAGGTACCATCGATTGATACCTTGGGTATTAGAAATGGTGCTATAGAAGTGCGTAATTCATATTACTTAACACGTCTCGCGTGAGTTATAAATGGACCATAACGCGAGTAACAGGTCAAGAGGTCACGCTATGTTACTAACTCGAACACTAGCGCCCAGTTTGCAAAGAACCTTAAGACGTGTTTGTTTAGAACATCGTACGATTGTTAGGTGTGAAGCGCTCTCGACTTAGGCTTCGCCTTGGGCATAGCGCTATATAAATTGTCAAAGATAATAATAATAATAATAATAATAATAATAATAATAATAATAAACCATTTCGACTAAAAATTCCTTCAAACTAGTTTTGTCCTTACGAAGAATCGCTCCGTGAGGCTGGTGAGGGTTGAAATGGCCGTGCATTACAAAGCGTACATGTAGGGTTGACTGTCGGCTGAAGGGGATATCAGACGTTCAATACGAACCCGTGCTTAAAAGTTGTTATCTTCACACTCGACAGATACTGTGGGTTATTCAGTCAAATGCAGAGATAACTAAGCTTGCATTTAATGTATGGGAAATTAGCAGAGTGGTAACAACACTGGACGATGGAGCCGAAGGTCGCGGGTTCAATTCCCGCAGGAGCCCTAAGGTCGACTCAGCCTTACTCGCTAGAGGGTGGTGGTTAACTGAGGGGCAACGTTAAGCTGCGAGGTAAAACGTGGGTCTGGAGAAAGTAATGGCAACCTACCCAAGATCAATGGCTTATACCACCTACGTCGCTCATTGGTCTAGACAGGAGATAAGTGCCGGAACCCAATGCTCGAACTCGATTACGTGACCGACCTTTGCCTTTATGTATGTATGAAGTTCGACCAATGGCGTAGCCAGGGTTTCGAAATATGGAGGACATCGACATTTCGTGTAAAAATGCCTCCGACAAGCAACAAGGCTCCTCAATTCACGCATATTCACGTGCTCTCTTCGTTCATACTACCTAAACCCCTCCCCAATATTTCAACGGTTTTGCGCAAATTCCACAACGCCCTACCCCCGCACCGTGGCTATCGAATGAACGCGACCACTCTCACCCGCATATCCGATCTGAATGGCAAGTTTCGTGAGTTTCGATTGTAAGACTGATTTTTCTTTTCGTCCGTTTGAATTTCCCGCACCCTTGTTATCGGTTCCAGACACCTGTTGAACAACAGAGACACGAAGCCAAACCCTATCTGCTCTAAGCCTCTATAGTTCTGCAGCCAAACACGGCAGATTTTTAGGAGGAGGGGGGATCGGATGGCTTTTGATATGATTATGTCATATCTTGTCTCCAGCTCCAAAACCGCGGAATGAGGTTAAAGTGAAACACTGGTGAGAGTCAAACGAAGACTCAACTGAACTCTGAATTAATAATTAATTTAAGTTTGCTGGTCTTTATTCATTTTCAATGCAACTTCAAATGTCAAGTCATTTAATAATTAATTAGTCAATTAATTATAATTAATTGACTTGACATTTGAAGCTGTATTGAAGATTAATAAAATCGATGCTGGTAAAGACCAGTAAACTTTAATACAAAATAATTATACGAATAAATTCCAAGTCGGCTTTCGCACAATATCTGGCTTTAGGCGCTATATAGGCCTAAGTAAGTAATTTGCTTTGATTCGATTCGCAAATCGTACGAGCAAAAAATACACCCAATGGTTGACTTTGCGATAAATTTCGTTCGATCTTTCATATTTTGACGTTTACTTTGCTTCTAATAAATTTTAAAAGAGGTACAGAGAACGTTTGTACGTTTTAGACTTAACATTTAAAAAACGTGAAAATATACTCTCGAAAATGTATAACAAAACTCGCTCGTTCTTTTTCAAACTTAGACTGACTTTCGAGTAAAGTAAACTTCGACCATTATGTAATCTCTCTGACTGTCAGTTTTTAGTTCCGATTAATTATATCTATAGTAATTGTATTGATAGTTGCGCTATGCTGTGCAAGCAAAACGCGTGTCTAGAGAAAGCAATGGCAAACCATTCTATGTTAATAGCGTAAGCCATCTGCGTTGCTTTTTTCCGTGTACACGGAGATCAGTCTCGGAACCTACTCTCTTTCGAGTACGTACGGGCCTTACTTTAGCCTTTTATATCCAGGGCGCGATTTGCAGGGAGAAGGGAGGAATCTTTCCCTCCCCACTGCCCAACTACATCCAGAGTTGTCCATGGGTCGGTTTTGTCAACCCAAACCCAACCCAACCCACCAAATTTCCAACCCAACCCAACCCAAACAAAATTCATGTTCTCTGACCCAAACCCAACCCATCCATACAAAAACGTGAAAGTACAATCGCAATTTTAAAAACATACATAAATTCAAGCACATAAATAGTTGTTATTTGCTTATTTCGAGTTATTATTATTATTATTATTATTATTATTATTATTATTATTATTATTATTATTATTATTATTATTATTATTATTATTATACAGGACAATTTATTCGGCGTCGTAAGCATAACTAAGGCTAAAGTCAAAGGCGCCTAACAACAGAAAGAAACTTTGAACAAGTGCGTCTTAATGCTCTTCAGGAACGCTCCTTCTTGCAACATATCCTCATGTTTTTCTTTCTAAACTAAAATCATTTCTCTTTATAAAATCATTTCCTCCATAGCTATAGCGTCCTGCCCACTCGCCCTTTTGATTAAATGACCCGGCATGAATGACCCATCTTTGGCTATAGCTACTTCATTTGAGATTAAGCGCGTAGGAATAAGGAGCTACTTTGGTGCATCTTTTGAAAGCGCTTTAGAAATTAACGAGATTTTACTTTACTTTACTTTTACTTTTATTTTGTTATTGCAACAAACCAGAAATTCATCATTCTCATAATTGAGAAACAATGATTGTATTAATGCCAGCGTCGCCGTGATGTGATGCATTTAATTCAATGTATGTATGTATGTATGTATGTATTCGAAACAACTTCCATAGTGCCGTAACATAGACTGGTCAAAGAAGCACGTTGCGTCGGCAGCCATGGGGGGTTTGACCCCCAAACCGCGTCAGAAAATTAAAAATACATGGAAGCACATTAACAAAATTTTTCGTCGGTAGCCAGAGGTAACCCCCTCCCTCTTGGCTACGCTGCTGGACATCGATACGCTTGATCAGTTTTTACAGACAAGAAGAATAGTTCACTGTTATAAGACTGGATGGAACACAATTACAGTTATTGAGAACACACACAGACACACAGAGACAGACACACACAGCTCTAAAAGGAAGAAAGCAAGGACAAATATCATGAAGAGAATCTATAATTATATAGTAGAAATAAGGCATCCAACCTGTCTTTTGCATAGTTGTTCTGATGGAATTTCGATCAGAACAAAGCGACTGATTAATACATTTATTAAACTAGATCGCAAAATATTTGACTGAGAAACTGTTGTGCACCTTCCCACATGGAGCCATAAGCACGTGCTTAGTATGCTTAATGGTTAATCCAGTCCTGCTATTGTCGACTGGCCGTGGTCGGTTTATAAAAGGAATGCGTTAAAACAAGTCAAAACAGCCGTTCACATGATTTGATCTATCTGAATAGCTATTGTCCACTGTTTACAGACTTCTGAATGCACTGCCTACGATGGAATGTAGGCTAACGTATATGGCGCCATTTTTAATGACATAATACAAGAATCTAATACTTTGTCAACGCAGAAAACAGAAAACCTATATTTAACGTGGTTAACGGAATAACTGGTGCAGATTTACGAAACCTAACCCAACCCAACCCATCATTTTTTGTAAAATCTCGACCCAAACCCAACCCAACCCAACCCAACCCATGGGTTAACCCAACCCATGGACAACTCTGACTACATCCCCCTACTGCTACATCCCCAACAGCTACATCCCCCACTGCTACATTTCCCCCAACAACTACATCTCCCCCAAGCTCGACATGTTCCACTCCACTGCTCCAGGTCACAAATCGCACCCTGTTTATATCCATAGACTACAGGTATTTAGACTCTTCCGCCACAGAGTTTGCTTTTTCTAAAGACTGAAAACATGCTTTTAGTGAAAATGTGAAAACATATACAAGTGCCATCGGTCATGATTATCAATGCTCATCGCAAATACAATAGATAGACGCAAACAATACTCAAAAAGATGCTCAATGATCTAACATTAACATCGGTTCAACAGCTAACAAATTCCCCATTAAGGCCGCGAATTCTCATACTAGATCTGTACGTCTTGTAGAGCTATTCTCTGCGCTAGCGGCTTAATTTCTATGTCTCCTGCGTTGGTGCCTGGGGTAAAAGTGGAGCGGTCGGTGCCCCTATACCTTGTTCTGGTCGCCATTCTCCTCTCGGTGTTCTTCTGGGACATTAGAAGCGAATGACTTGTAGTTGGAATGGGTCTTCGGTTGTTGGTCGCAAAACGCAACTTCGCTCTCCACCAGAATGCGATTTTCCTCCGCTAATGAACAACAATTAGCAACGCTCCGAATGCTGCGAATCGCATATCGCCAGATATTCGACTGAAAACATTGATCGCCTGTCTAACAAAAGCAACTGGTGAATAGCAGGGACGTCATTTGTGGGGGGGGGGTGCAGAGGGCCGTTGCCCCCTGATTTTTAGGGGGAAAATACTCGCGAATATTTGTGTTTTAAAATTCATTGTGTTCTCAATTGTTTTTTAATAATTTTATTGCAATCGCTGGTATGTACTATGCAGTATCGTATGTAGCATGTACTATGAACAAAAACCAATTTGCATACTGCCTAGGTATTTTTAAAAATACTGCCTGCCTTGCAGTCGAAAGTCTTCCCCCGGGGGGAAACACTGAAACGACGTCCCAGCTGAATAGACAAGAATGGGCGATCTCCTGATGTCCAATGCAATCGATTAGTCAGCGTTATTTAGCGCCTATTGTCCTTGAAATGTTTTGTACATTGAAACGCCAAATTTGTTTTTGCTCTTCATCGGCCATAGAAAGCTGGAGGTCAGTTAGTAGTGTTAGAGGCAAAATTACAAAGCTCCGCAAGTAAATTCCTACGGAAAATCACAGAGATCTGAGCAAATCAGCAATGAGGAACTATGGAAAAGACATCACAAGAACTGAGAGCTGAAGAAATCAGACAAAGGAAATGGAGATGTCTAGGACATAGGCTTACTCTTAGAAAACCTACTGAAAACATCACAAAACAAATGCTGACATGGAGCTGTTAAGGAATAAAGAAAAAGAGGAAGACCGCGAAACACACGGAAAAGATCATTAGAAAAAGACCATAAAGGAAATGGATACGCCAGCTGGAGTGAACTAGAACACATGGCAGCTGATCGAGTGAAATGGAAGGATCTTGTTCGTGGCCTATGCTCCACCGGGAGTGTAAAGGGCTGAAGAAGGAGAAGGAGAAGGAGAAGGAGAAGAAGAAGAAGAAGAAGAAGAAGAAGAAGTAGAACAAGAACAAGAACAACAAAAACAAAAACAACTACAACTACAACTACAACAATTAACAAGAAGAACATGAACAAGAAGAATAAGAACAAGAAGGAGAAGAAGGAGAACAAGAAGGAGAACAAGAAGGAGAACAAGAAGGAGAACAAGAAGGAGAACAAGAAGAGTTTGCTGTGGACTGGTGTCTGATTTTGTCTGTTCCAGACAGACAGACAGACAGGCAGGCAGACAGACAGATTGACAGACAATAAATCGTTCAAGGCAAACAACAGACAGGTCTTCAAGGTCCTCTGTCTGAGGATAATTGAGTAACGTGAAATAGAAATTCGTAAAAGCAATCATCTGCGTTATGAATATTCACAATTAGGCATCACGCGGTTCATAAATATTCATGCAACCTTCAGCGTTTTCGGGAGAGAGAGAGAGAGAGAGAGCGAGGGGGAGGAGTATGGTGGGAAGACGCATGCAAATCGGCATTTACCGTGTTTTCTCGATCGATTGTTGGATCGTTGCTTCGACTCGGCCGACTCCGACGACTGAGCTCCTCCGGCTCCGAGCAGCGAAAGAATGATTCCCGACTGCGAATTCAGGCCGACGGCGGTGACAACCATCTTACCACTTCCCTCCATTACGTGAGTTCCTGTGCGGAGGAAGAGAAAAAAAATCAATCATTCGACGCGCACCGCCGCCGATCAATCACTCGGCCGAGCAATCAATCAACCAATCAAGAATACGTGCAGAGCAGAACAATTCGATCGATGCACGGTCGCTCGTCGACGAAATCTGCTTTCACGACCGACACAACTTTAAGCCTCCTAGTGATGATAGTTTTATTTTTGACCATGACAGTTTCTCTCTGATTTCTCTAGTTTGCTATTTCTTCTTTCGAAGATTGCGCATAGGCGGATCTACGAGGGTGGGGGCAGGGTGGGGGCGGGGCAGGGCATGTGTCGCCAAATCACCGCTAATTTCTCGTCATGATCGGAAAAAAAGTCGTGAAGACGCGAATGAATAAATCGTGCTTTCTTCCATTTCAATAATTTTAACAACGTGCATCTGCAAGAGAAGTGGTTGGGCAGAATGGAGAATGCAGCACTTGAACAGGACGTGACCCCCCCAAACCGAATCTCTGGATGGATCCGCCCCCTCAACTCCAGTCGTTCGTACCCGAAGAGGAGCAATGCTGTCGGCCTATACCGGACACCGGACAGTATAGCTTGTCCGCCTACCGGACAGTAGCTTGTCCGCCTACCGGGCAGTAGCTTCTCCGCCTACCGGACAGTAGCTTCTCCGCCTACCGGACAGTAGCTTGTCCGCCTACCGGACAGTAGCTTGTCCGCCTACCGGACAGTAGCTTGTCCGCCTACCGGACAGTAGCTTGTACGCCTACCGGACAGTAGCATCGGGTCGACCTTTTCTCCTTTACGGACGTGGTCCGATTCTCCTGTCAGAGCGCTTTCGTCCACCTTCAGGTCGTTGCATTGGATCAGAACCCCGTCGGCCGGCAACAGATCACCTGTGAATTGTTTCAACAGAACGACATCCATCCATATTGGTAGAAGCCAGTTAAAAACAACTGCCATGCAGAAATCACCACAGAAGAATTACTAGTTAATTTTTTCTATGCATAATTACTGTCACCAGTGGCGTAGCCAAGGGGGTTTGGAAGTTAGCCCCTCTTGATTCATAAAGAGCTCTTCATACTTCTTATAAAGCAAAACTTGCTGCAGACCCTAAATTTCTATGCGCTATATAGGTGACGACCATTTTTTGCTTCTCAAGAGTTTTCGAAGTTGGTTACAGTTAAAACCTTCCGGAAATTCTGGCTACGCCACTGACTGTTACTATCACAAATACTAATGTCAGTTGTATTGTGTTGAGTGTACAATTGATAACGGTGAACATTGGAAATAATAAAAGTTGTCAAGTTAAAAGAATGAGTTTCACAAGTCTCACGAGAACTGTGACATGCCATCAGTCAGTGTTTATTCTAACCACCTAGACATTGGGAGTGAATTTAACATGTTGGGGGGGGGGACAAAGTTTCTCATGTTTGACGAGCAAAAAAAGAGAAAAATGGTCATCCTCATATATTTTTCCTTCTCGAAATACGTGACAAGCAAAAAAGGTTATCATTGTATTTTCCCTTTCGAAATGCCTGACAAACAAAATAAGGTCATCCTTGTATGTTTCCCTCTTCAAGTGCAAAAAACTCACGTCGTCAAATGTTTTGGAGAAATTTTACCCCTCCAAGCCAAAATATTAAAAAAATTTGGGGAATTTCTAACTTAGGGGGATTCCCCCTCCCCGAGAAGACCTAGAATAAACACTGCCATCAGTTGTGTCTTCAGTGTCGGCTCTAGGGTGGAGCTGGAGGCTGCGGCCCCTCAAATTTCATATTTGCCCCCAGCTAATAATAGTGGACGACTTTTTTGCTCGTCAGACGTTCCCAGCTATTTTTGAAGCTGGGAGGTAAGTCAGTATTGTTTGATAAGGCAATAAGTAAGTATTGTTTGATAAGGCAATAAGTAAGTAAAAACTTGTAAATTTATATAGCGCTTTGGAAGTAGTACAGTAGTAACTGCTTATTCGTATGCGCTTAATATTTCTTGAAATAGCTATAGGCAAGGTGGGTTGTCGGCCGGGCAAAGGTCAGTGTATCCATGAGGCGGCGAGGCAGGCTGTTGTTGCTATGGGGGAAATGACTTTTCGAATAGGGAGGTTTTAAGTTTAGACCTAAAGGCTTGAGGAGATAGTGAAGAAATTAAAGGAAATGAGGATTCGGAGCTTATTGTTTGACCATGTCGTAGGCTGCGGAGGGAGGCTGGAAGTGAGTTCCAAAGTTCTGGTGCGGCGCATGAGAAAGCGCTGTTGCAGATTTTGAGAGATGACTGATTTAACGGGCGTGAAAGTGTGAGATGAGATGATGATCGTGTAGGTCGAGGAGGCTGAGGCGATAGGAGTTTTTTGAAGGTAAACCGGTTTTGATGAATGAAGTGAACTGTAAGTAATCGTTATTATCTTGTACTGGATGCATTCGGATATTTTAAGCCAGTGTAGTGACTTCAGAAATCAGTATACAGGTGAAATATGGCAGATCTTTGGTGATTTGGTTACTGCTCGGGCTAGTGCATTTTGAATAGATTGTAGTTTGTTGATGGAGGTTTTTGGAAGGTTATAGTAAAGGGAGTTGCAGTAGTCTAGCTTGGAATGGACTGTTGAAGTGGCGATTGTGGAGGCGGTTTGAAGTCGAGGCAAGCACGAAGACGTCATAAGTCACGACTCACGAATATGGGCATAGCAGGTTTTCGAAAGTTGAGAGATTTGTGATTTGAAATTTTAAGAAGAATCAAATTTGAAACCAAGATTTTCTGTAGTTTGAGCAGGGACTATTGTGTTGTCTGGAGCCAAAACTAGCTTGAGAGGTTGGCGGTCATTGACTAGGGCATAGCCCCCCGCTCCAGTTTTTCCGGCTAGAACTGCCACTGTGTGTCTTAGTCTTCTCTTAGCTTAACTTCGAAGAGATTAAGGTGAAGCGATGGGCGATAATGGTCTCGTGTTTCTCAACGCCAAAAGATAATCTTCAGTTCCTATTTTTCCAGGTCACGTGGGTTGCTAGGCTCCTCCCACCAATGGAAGAGATTCCGTCCATCAGATACAGTAAATAGCTGTGGGCTTTGAAGATTATTTCCGCAAATATTATATTTTAATGAAGATAATACACATATATTCAGAAGGTGACAATGCAAGCAGACTGAAGGGCAGGGGAGTGAATGAGCGACCGTACAGATAGACAAACAGACAGACAGACAGACAGATTGAGATACGGATGGAAGACTGTTGATTGAATGTGTACAAAGAGAAAGACATACATACATACATATATACATACATACATACAGATTGAGAGATCGTACACATAGGCAGGCAGACAGATTGAGAGACAGACACAGACAGACAGAAAACAGGAGGGAACGAGGGATGGAGCGAGAGAAGGAGCGAGGGAGGGAGAAAGGGAGAGAGGGAACGAGGGAGGGATGGAGATAGAGAGGGAGGGAGAGAGAGAAAGTGTCCAAAGACAGGCATACAGAGCCTAAAAGATAGACAGAAGAAGTGTAGGAAAACAAACTTTCTTTGAGATAGAAATTTGACAATCAACCATGAATGATGAATTATGACTATTGAATCTTATTACAGTTTGGGTTAAGGTTACATTTTAGTAAATTGAAGATGCTTTGTACATAGATGAGCTTATACGATAGGCATAGACAGACAGACAGACAGACTGACTGACTGATTGACAGACTGACTGACTGACAGACAGACTGACTGACTGACAGACTGACTGACTGACAGACAGACTGACTGACTGACTGACTGATTGACAGACTGACTGACAGACTGACTGACTGACTGACTGACTGACTGAATGAATGAATGTATTGCAGTCAGACAAAAAACCGATAACTTGCGCAAATCAGTGACTTTTAAAAACTATTTAAAAGTTGCATCACTAATGGCCTTCAGTTTTCGTTTTCGACTGGACCAGCTGTATGGGTCACCTAAGTTTAGTGCAATCATTGCGCAAAAACACTTTCAAAAACACGAATACATGATGAAAAGGAGCGACTGCGAGTTTCATTTTCTCAACTGACTCGAAGCTCTCCTTGGACAGTGCACACACACACACAGACGTCCTTTGGTTACTGTGTTCCATAAAGAGCCCTTCAAACTTCTTAGAAAGCAACACTTGCTGTACACAGTAAACTCGAAAATCCCGCATAACAAGCAAATAAGACGGACATTTTAATCCACCTCTGTAAAGCTCATTATTACACGACTCGCAGGCTTGATTGAGCATAGCAGTAAATGCCCAACTACCTCTCCTTCTCCACCCATGCACCCATGCCTTATTAATACAGAAAGATTTGTCCTGACGTAGGCTTTCTCCATTCGGATCCAATATCATGAGTTCCACGAAATTCTTTCCACCGTAAATAAATCCTCTCCACCGATTTCTCCGGAATTCGGCTATGGGATAAGGCCGACTCTTCCTCTCTTTTACGCAATTTTAATGGGTGAGTTCTGTCGCGAGGAGTTAAACTTTGTGCCGTTGTCTTTGGGGAGTAATAATTATTTGAGCGTGTATTGGTTGTTTCTATTGAAAAACGAGTCTTCTATGACAACCGTATACTGTCTATGCTGTCGCCTCCGAGTTCATTTTAAAATCTGGAGCGGCAACAGCAGGCAGTTTTAGAAACAACAAATTATGCTGAATAAAATGACTGACTAATTAAAAATAACCCTGATATATTGTTGTGTCTGGGGCGGAATGATAAGCAACGCAGACTGTTTGAGCAGCAATAAACTTTACTTAGCAAGGATATGAAATGCATTATTGAACGTAAAACAAACCTGTAATTAGTAATAATTCTTTTACTAATCGTCGTGATATTTTTAAAATATCAATTCTACACTGTTAGAAGAAATGGTTTAGAAAAGGGTTTGAAAAGGGTATTATAGCGGTGGCCTAAAACTCTACCGTCTAAAGGTTTTTCATAATACCATATGTGAAGGTATTGTTACAAAACCATATGAGATGGTACAAAAAAGGTATTTTAAAGATGCGGAAGGGTATTACAAAGTACCACTAAAGAGGGTTTGTGCGAGGTAATATTGAAAACCACTTTAAAAGGGTATTTTTATTCTTTAAATTGTAATAATTCTGTACTATCTTTACAGGTTATGTGAGGAACCATTGAGGTATTCTGTTGCATTACAATGACTTGTCAAAATTGTTGCATATAACCAAATGCTGACATCAGGGATATTTACACCCACCCACCCCAATATGAGGTCGACACCCCAAAAATTTGAAAATGTGACAATGGTATGCATACAAAATGCATATTAATTAGCCCCGGAAACCACCCACCCCCGAAATGGAGGACACCCCCAACTTTTAGCCTCGGACGACCTTCTTTGCTCACACTTTTTGAGACTTGATAAAAATTTTCCCCTTGTCAGACTTTTCGGTAGAGACTTCCAAACTCTGACACCCCCAGATTTTCCCAACACCCCCTACATTCACATCCCTACAATCCTAGAAAATAACCACACCTTCTCCCAGATTTTTCCCGACACCCCCAAATTCACAATCCTAGAAATAATCCTGGTTGATATCAATCAATCAATCAATCAATCAATCACTTTAATAATATCGGATAACAAACACATATTAAAATTTAATATCAGAAATTAGACAAATGTCAGTACAGTATATGCTTTATTCAATATGTTTGCTATATTAAAAATAACAAATGGTCAGGTATCAGCATAAGTTATATTGAAATATTGTATTATTAAATATGTTCTTGTCTGTAGGAAGCCAGCATTAGATCATCGAAATGACAAATATTTAAAACGATTTAAAATACAAACCCAAAACAGAAATTAATCAGAATCAATTAATCAGTAGCAGGTCTTCTTAGCAATTCTGGAATAATAGTGTCCTTTCCAGAACATATGCATGTACTGCTCAAGATTGCATGAAATGCATTGTATTAGTTGCATATACAACATGAAAAGATAGTGAAAAGCCTCACACTATTCATTGTTAAATGTCAAAATAACAAGATTCATTTCTCAATGTTAACAACACATGCACTACATGTACAAACTGTTATTATATACTATATATATGGAGTCGGATAGCTGGCACATATTGTCAAAATACGCAGACCACTTAGTTAGGCTGCAATGATGCAAGGAACTGGATCAGATACAGTACATCCTAAAAACACAACAGAAACAATTTTACATTTTATCTCCAAATTCCTGTTCGCGACTGGTAACATGCATATCATCCTGTTGGTACTCACTATATAAAGAAGAGTATCATATCTGTTTTGCACTTTAGAGAATTTTATGACCCACACACAAAACACTATCAGTCTGAAAAAGGTGCTATGACAAAATGTCAGGGGGCAAAATGTCGTGGGAAGAAAATGTCTGCAGACAAAAAAGGTAACCCTAACCCTAACCTAACATTTTGTCATTGACATTTTGTCCTCGACATTTTGTCCGGCCCGCTGCAAAGTGACAGCCATAGGTATAGGACTGTGAGCAGAACTGTCAAAATGCTGGTATAACGGAACAATAAATACATTTTAACAAGGGCTCAGCACAGATTGCTCCCAGTCACTTTCTCTTTGACATTGCATGACTAAATAACATGCATTTGAAATGTTTGAATCATTAGTACGAAACTATACCTGGGCAGCTGGAATTGACAGCAGTGCAGGTGACTCTCCAAGGCACAGTATTAGTAACTCAAGTCCAAATTTCATTCGTAGCCCTGCAACAGTACATTTCATGTGTTGTTATTTCATTAATAACACAGATTTGTAGTTAGAGCAAAGTCCTTTAGCAGAACAATTGGTACAAGGAGAAAGAGCTGACATAAAGGACAAATCACACCTAAGCACACTCAATATCATGCCACAAGTGCATTCGAGACACAAATCAATACATTACATTGCACAAATCAAACAAAAGGCCACAAAATTTTAAACATATGTTACAAAAACATGAAGTTAAAAGGTTAGTATAGAGACGACATAGTCCTTCAATTACTTCGGGAGAAAGTACCAGGTCAACTGAGAGACACACCCGCAATGTTCAGATAGTGATGAATCTAATGCAGACTGTGGAATGATCGAACATGACGCTGACAAAGTCATTTGAGGTGATGTTGGTGCTGAATTGGGTGCTTTTTCAGCTCAAAAACTTCACCTGCAGCCTCATTGATGGAAGGAGTCTCGCTACCATGTTTTCAGTCAAGTTTACAGTGTCTCACCACCCACGTCATTATCTGAAACACATACACAAATAAAACATCGACAGGTAATCTATACTCTATAGCAACCTGCAGATTATAGAGGGTGTTAAAAACTTCATTACATATAGGCCTAAATAACTTAACGGTGCAGTTAATCACATACACAATAATTATAAAAAGCGTCAACTATTTACACACTTGTTCCTACAGTACACTTTTTAATGTCTGACCATACCGGAAACATGATATCTGCAATTCACAAAATTGCAGCCATCTATTACAAAGAAGTCATGTGAACTGTAGTCGACTTCCTCTCCAGGGAACACCACTGCCTGAGAATGCTTGGATATGTGAACTGAAGCCATTTTCTTCTACCCAAATTCCAACTAGCTGAAAAGTCCACGATTTCACATTGGACGTCTCCATCTAAAGTCTAAAAAATTGTTACACAACCATTAGCTTAATAACATTAGCGCTCGTGAATAAGCCGGCGCACTGCGCCAAGCTTTCGAGCAGCGCTATAGAAATTTCATCAATACTCTCTAGGATAGCGATCGTAACTAAAGACGCTAATTCAGTTCTCAAATCACCGCTCTACTACAACATGAGTTAATCAAATAAATCAAAAGGTCCTGAAACACAGAAACACTCCAACGTCTTAGCGGAACTCTACTTCAACGTTTAATAAACTCATTCTTCGAAAAAAACATTTCTTAATTAAAACGGCAATTATTTAGAACGCGTCGACATAAATTCGACCGATCGCCATTTCTTCTTCGTCCCCCCTCCGCGACTCTCCTTCTTCATCGGCATTCCGATTCCTTGTCACGTGATCTGCGTTCCACAGATCCTCAGAAACCATTGGCTATCCCAGAGGCCTGCTTCCACACATCTTCATCTGATAGGCTCTAGTTGACCCAGAAACAACCAATGCGGCGCTAACGTCTGCCATCACTATATATATATATATATATATATATATATATATATATATATATATATATATATATATATAGGCCATAGCTGGGGCGGTCATAATTGGGGCGGTAATAGCTGGGACGATCATAGCTGGGGCGGCTACCATCTGTAACCGTCCGTTTTTTCCCGTCGTTTTCCTAACTAAATTAGGTCTACTTAGACGTGATTTGGCGTCACAACGTGATCATTGTATAGTGTAGGCCCAGTGGCGGCTCCACATGGGGACCCGGAGTCCCGGACCCGTGACCCATAACCGCTATTGAATGCCTGCCCCAATGGCCCCTTTTGGGGCCCTATTACTACTACAAATACCTATCAACAAATGGTGGACAGGGGCGTCATTTGGGGCAGGGGCCGTTGGCCCCCTGATTTTTAAGGACAATTCTTTCACCAATATTCGTGTTATTTAGTTGTTAAATGTAGGCCCCTAAATTGGCTGGCTAAATAGGTAAAAAGACTGAAAAGCAAAAAAAGGTCATCAACAGCGATATTTTTACACCCCATAAAACCCCAACACCTCCTGCCCAATTTGAGGTCGAACCCCCCCTCAAAAAAAATTATTAACGTGGCACTCGAACACCACCCTCCCCCCAAAAAAATTTGATAATGTACACATCCTCCCTTGGACGATCATTTTTGCTTGTCGACCTTTTTCCTGGTAAGTAAACTCCTTGGATGACCTTTTATTTTTTTCGGGCTTTTTTTGGTAGACACTACCAAATTCCGACATCCCCAGATTTGCCCGACACCCCCAAATTCACAATCCTAGAAATAACCCTGGTCATCAACGCCTAAAGGAGGGCTTGATGTTGAATCTCTGAAGTAGCTGATCGCACAAAATGACCGACAAGCAAAAAAGGTCGTTAACTTTTTCGCAAACTTGTCAAGTCGAAAGTGTCTTGCCCCCCCTGAAAATAGTGAAATGACGTCTCTGATGGTGGGTCCCCATGTTTAGAAGCTACCACTCCAACGGCCACCCAATTGCCAAATCCTGGAGCCGCCACTGTATAGGCCTCTAAGAGCTTTAATTAGATTGTCTTTAGTAGGCCCTAAAGGTTTTATCAAAAACCAAACGAGATGGTTATGTAAAGGTTCGACATTGAATACCCATAAGAGGTTTGCATTTACTCCAGAAAACCTTCCAGAGGTTTTCTAAAATGCCTATAAATGGTTTTTTAAAGGTTTGAAACGTCAAACCCTTAAAAAGGTTTTCCGTTATGCTGAAATACCTTTTCCAGCTATAATACCTTTAGAATACCATTGGCCGAACCATTTTTTCTAACAGAGTATAGGAGTATCCAGAACAATCTCTATGGTCATTGATCTATGCCCACCAGCAAGAAATCTGCTTCTGCCATTGGCGTCTATTAATAGACGACAATGGTTTCTATGGTTTCTGTCCACCAGTGGGCGGAGCAACCGGACTTTGTTGGTAAACACTGGATACCCCTATAGAAATTCCTAAACAAAAGATTAGAACGTTTATTTGGATTACGTCCCCGTAAACAAGGAGATGCGCATCTGGAAGACCGTTTCAATGTTCGCAGTGGTAGACGAAATACGTTCATTCGGAGGCGGTTCCCCATGGAGGCCTGGGGGCCGTGCCCCTATTGAATGCCTGTCCCCCGCCAGTGGCCCATGCTTTAGTGCACTAATTCTAAGCAACTTGTATAAGTCCAGATTTATAAAAAAAATAGTTGGCACCCATGCTTAGAAGTTGCCACCCCAGCGCCCCCCCCCCCCAACTTGCCAAATTCTGGACCCACCACTGCGCTCATTCAGTGTTTTATCCAGACTCTAGGTTTTTTGGGGGGGAAGTGACTTGGCTGAAAGAGAAGAGACACAGTTCAATGCTAAAATTTGTGTCAGTGCGAGAATTTTATTTCATTTAATTTCATTTGTCAATTTCCAGTGCGCAGTTAAAGTCAAATGAGCGTCGGCTGCTGCTTAATCAAACAGAAATGTTTTAAAATGAATAAGAAAGATTGAGCGTGTCACTGATTCATCTCGCAATGATGGTGGAAGGATGCTCCAGTATGCAATGCCGAGCGCACGAAAGGCTCGATCACCCATCTTGGATCGGGTGCGCGGGGCCCAGAGGACACGAGTCGAGTCCAATCGCAAGTTGATGGGCAGTTTAAGAGGATTTCTGTTTTCTATGGGGGGGGATCTACCTCGGTGACCCGTCAAATGCGCCAACGACATTTGCGCGCCGACAATGCTTTATCCAGGGCGGTTAGAGATAGAGGTTCACCGACATTTGCGCGCCGACATTTGCGCGCCGACATTTGCGCGATATTATATAATAATACGGGTTAGGGTTAGAGTTAGGGTTTGATTTTGGGTTATGATTAAGACTATAGTTACTATAGCACGGATGACTTTTAATATATAGCGCAATTCGTGCTTCTTCGAATTACGCGCAAATGTCGGCGCGCAAATGTCGGCGCGCATTTGTCGTCGCGCAAATGTCGGTCGCACAAATGTCGGTGAACCTCTACCTCTAACCGCCCTGGATAAAGCATTGTTTGGAAAGGTGACATTATATAGAACTAGACGTCGACTGCTGTTACCGTATTTAACTTGGCAGATGTCTCCGACGACCAACTGACCGACCGGTATCTGTTGAATCTCTCCGCCTCTGATCGTCGAGAAACGGTGTTCGTGTTCGATCTTATTCTGCAGTCCTCGAAACTGTTTCTCCTTCTGCCAGTCGTTGAAGGCGGTCACTAAGACGACTACCATGACCGCCACGAGGATTGCCACTCCTTCGATCCATCCAGCCTTCTCTTCCTCTTCCTCCTGCTCTCCAGATCCATCCATTTCTCCTTTAACGAAAATCAGGATGCGTTGATTAATAATTGTGCAAACATATTCCGAGAGGTTTAAATACCGCTGTGCTGTTGCAAAGACTTTCATATAAAAGTGTTTCCACGATAGCTTTGCAAACGGAGTATCAGTGCAGTTAATTATTATTATTATTATTATTATTATTATTATTATTATTATTATTATTATTATTATTATTATTATTATTGACAATTTTTATAGCGCCGTAAACATGACATAGATCAAAGTCAAGGGCGCTTTACACAAATTTAATTAAGCTGGATGGTAAAAGCGCTTTAGAAAGTTATTTATCGTCGTCTTCGTCCTCGTCATCTGATCTCTCGCCCGGTTCTTCCATGAGCGCAGATCCTAATGTTGAACCTTTTTCATTCTCCACTTGTCCTGTGACATTTGGGGCTTTGAAACAATGAAAACACCTGAAGACGTCTTCGAAATGCCCCACACAGTGGCGTGGTTAAGGGGTGGTTAAACCCCCTTGGCTGCCCGACCAATTTTCTTTTTATTGCGGATCAATATAGTTGCACGCAATTTAATTATCGATAAAGTACGCAAAAGGAGATTAAATTGGTTTGGGCATGTTAAAAGAATGGACAACAATAGATGGGCCTACAAAGCACTGCATACGCACAAAGTAGAAGGAGACAGAGGGAGAGGGAGACCGAGAAAAATATGGAAGGATAACATCAAGGAAGATCTGGAAGCAAAGAACATGTCGATTGTTGAAGGATGCAGATTAGCGCAAGATCGAGAGAAGTGGAAATGTATCGTATCTAACTATTGCCGCCATGCAGGCAGAAAGTGAAGAAGAAGAAGACGAAGAAGAAGAAGAAGAAGAAGAAGAAGAAGAAGAAGATGATGATGATGATGATGATGATGATGATGATGATGATGATGATGATGATGATGATGATGATGATGATGATGATGATGATGATGATGATGATGATGATGATGATGATGATGATGATGATGATGATGATGATGATGATGATGATGATGATAGTTGAACGCGCTCATATGCCTATCATATAAAATTCTATAATTAATTATCTCCTTAATCAAGTGAAGTAACAGTTGACCTTTTTTGCTTGTCAGGAATTTTCGTGTCGTGTTGGGAATCGAATCACGAGAATCATGAG
Organism: Metaphire vulgaris; assembly: GCA_018105865.1. Classification (NCBI taxonomy): domain Eukaryota; kingdom Metazoa; phylum Annelida; class Clitellata; order Crassiclitellata; family Megascolecidae; genus Metaphire; species Metaphire vulgaris. Next base: position 6,723,257 of record CM030869.1, read on the forward strand.
GATGACGTTTTTTGCTTGTCAGGATTTTTTCCAAGTTGGAAATCTTAACCCTCACCCCCTCCCTTCGAGAGACCATGGCTGCGCCACTGGTCTCACAAAATATAATTCGGACATGTTACATGGAAAATGCATTGCCCGCTATTCAGGACAGTTAGAAAAATTCACCGACTGCGACTGATGAGTAATCGAGGCCGAATGAATGTGCTATTTTATCAGGTACACTGAATCCGTGCGTCATTTTGCCGCGGGTCACGTGGGACTTGTCGTTTAGCTGATCAAGCACAATCGATCGTGGGTACAAAATTATAATTTTCAGTCGTATACTATCCAGACTCGCACACAATCTATGTTTTGCTCGCATGCAGATAAACAATTTTGAGCACGGACTGGAATCCACTAAAATATAAATATCTTGCAGAATAGCAGAGTCCATCCACTCATGGTGACAAGGAATATCTCTATTTTAGACCGTCTTCTTCTTCTTCTTCTTCTCTTCCTCCTTCTCCTCCTCCTTCTCCTGCTTCTTCTCCTGCTTCTTCTCCTCCTCCTTCTTCTCCTCCTTCTCCTCCTCATTCTCCTTCTTCTTGGCCCTCAGTCTGTTCGGCGCCACGATATTTGGCAAAGCTTTTGATCAGAAAATGTCTCAGCAAAACAGCAACGCTGACTCTAAACCACTTTCAAAGACAGAACTGTCGCGTCTTAGAAAGACGTTGGTCTCTCACTCACTCACTCACTCACTCACTCACTCATTCATTCACTCATTCACTCACTCATTCACTCATTCATTCACTCACTCTGTTGTCTGTCTGTCTCTGTCTGTCTGCCTGTCTCTATTCTCTTTTTCTGTCTTTGCCTGTGTCTGTATCGGTATTTTGCTCTCTCTGTCTCTGCATCTGTATATGTCTCTTTCTATCTGTCTCTCTCTGTGTGTCTCTTTCTTTGTCTCTCTCTCTCACTCTCTCTATTTCTCTGTGTCTGTGTGTCTGTCTGTCTGTCTGTCTGTCTCTCTGTCTCTCTCTCTCTCTCTCTCTCTCTCTCTCTCTCTCTCTATATATATATATATATATATATATATATATATATATATATATATCTGTGTCACAGGCTGTCTGCCTGTCTGTCTATGTCTTTATCTGCCTGTCTATCTCTAGCAGTAAGCAAGGTCCCATTTGGAGATTTATGATATCTGGCGTGTTATATATTTAAGAATGGCAGCAGTTTTGCGATAATTGCGATGTCAATAAATCAAGAATTGACGTTTTAAGAATTTCTTTATGCGAGGGAAATAAATTCGTCATTAGTTCGCAATGTCATCGTCGTCTAGTGTAAGACAGTGATCGACGGTCATTCGTTCTCAAGTCCGTGATTCGGCAGAACGACCGACGATTTTGCATTAACCCCTTAACTGGGGATCCCGGATATATCCGTCCATTTTACATTGAGTTACAGTTTAATACACGGTTAAGGGGTTAATAGGGCCTGCATTAGGATTTAAAGAAATCTCTCAATCAGTGGCATAGCCATGAGAGTTTGGGGGATAAACCCCTTGGCTACCGAAAAAATGTTTTTAATGAGTTTCTATGCATTTTAATTTTTTGACGTGAGTTTGGGGGTGAAACCCTTCTTGGGCATATAATGTATGTAACGGTGTCTAAGAGGCGAGGCGTTTTTTGCTTGTCAGGAAAAATCTGGAGATGATAATGGGTTTTTTTGCTTGTCAAGATTTTTCAAAAGTTGGTGCTTGTCACGATCAAAAACCAAAATCCAAAACCCCCCTTCCAGAAATCCTGGCTACGCCACTGCCTTCAATGGCCATGCGATGCTTGCTCGGTGAAACGCAAGTGAGATCGATCATCTTTCTCAATGTAAACTCAATTACCAGTTGCAATCAATCAAAATTGAACGTTCCGTCTCTATTGACTCATGTCTAAAATAGACTAATAACTATTCTACCAAAGTTCTCGAAGAGCCGTTGGATGGTTACTTCCAGCGCTTGTTTTATCTTTGGGTGTTATTTTGATAAATCGTAAAATCTAAGATTATACAATGTGACAGATAGTTGCCAATTCGTGAATCATCAGATTATGCAGCTGGTATCCGGACGTTTCAACTCAAGGACTATTCATCTCAGGACGTTTCATCTCAGGACGATTCATCTCGGATAAAGTTATGAGGATTAGGGTTAAGGTTAGTGCAAGGGTTAGGGTTAGGGTTATCCGAGATTAATCGTCCTGAGATGAAACGTCCTGAATTCATGCAGCTGTATGCCTATCAGAGGGGTTATTTATAACAGTATTTTTTAGATTTGCTGAAAGAAGAGGATTCTGTTTTAGTAGCAAAGCGCCGCACATCAACATCAATGCATAGCAAAAAGAAAAGTGCCTTCACAATGATTGCAATATCCGATCTAATCAGGCGAGAATAAATAAATATTTTAAAGTAGAATTATTCCGAGGATGTGTGAGTCTCACATCTACGATGTGGCATAAATTATAACATTGGGTAAATTTAATTAAGCCCCAATATCGTCATATTTAATACGCAGACTTTTAGTCAAGGTTTGATTAGTCACAAATCGGTAAAAGTTCAGTTCTTCGTTTGAATAGATTCTAACATGGGCTTTTGAGAAAACTTGCTTTGGTTCTGAGTAAATTTGCAGAAACCGAACTTAGTTCATGGGAAAACAGATAGGCAGACACCAACGCATACCCATCGCTCGACGTGCACGCACAACTGGTCGATCGCAAGAAACTCTAGACAGTCCCATGAATCTTGGAAACCGGAGAGTTTGATCACGTGATTCGCCCGATTTTATTGCCCCCGTGTACGTCCTCCTGTTTGTCTGTCTGTCTGTCTGTCTGTTTGTCTGTCTGTCTGTCTGTCTGTCTCTTTGTTTTGCCAGTCTGAAAAGTCCAGGCACACGGCGAAATGGCTGAAAACAGCTTAAGTGGATATCTGGTCGCTGTCGACCAAAGCAATCCCATCGGCTCAATCACTGACCGATGTCGGTCCATCGCAGTGGACGGGGACCTGCAGCAGCGCTGTGGCTATCCGTGCGGCTGTATGCCGACATCCGAATGCTGTCCATGATTTACAAGACTGGAACCTCGATTTTTAAATGGTAATTTCTCCTTTAGACATCCCCTTCCTCCTCCCCCTGTCCACAAGTGATCTTAAATCCTTCTGTCCCAGTGGCAATGTCTTGCCGAGTTCAATAGCATCGAATAGGCTACTGATTCGACTGGAAGGAACCGATGAATTGAAGCATTATTTCGATTTTCGAATATTTCACTGCTCTCGAGATGCGGGAAGTTAGCAGAGAGGTAACAACACTGGACGATGGAGCAGAAGGTCGCAGGTTCGATTCCCACAGGAGCCCTAAGGTCGACTCAGCCATACTCGCTAGAGGGTGGTGGCAAACTGAGGAGCAGCGTTAAGCTGCGAGGTAAAACGTGAGTTTGGGGAAAGTAATGGCAACCTGGAATTAAGACATTTGTTGTCCAGCAATAAAATCCTTAATAGGTCCTACTTTCATCTAGAGTTCAACCACGTCTCTTTCTGTTTCTTTTTCATGGTCTGCCCTGCTGCTTCCCCACTCACACTCTGACTGATCTCTGGACTGACCTTGCCCGGCTGACCACAAAACTTCGGCTATAGCTATTCCAACTGTAGATTAGGCGCCTAAGAATAAGCAGCCTCTACGGCACCTGCTGTCCAAAGCGCTATAGAAATTCAGGAGAATTTATACCTACTTACCGGTACTTACTTAACCTACCCCAGATTAATGGCTTATACCACCTACGTCGCTGATTTACTAGACCGGAGATAAGCGCCGGAACCCAATGCTCGGACTCTCGAGTAGGGGCCTTTCTTTATACCTTTACCACTGCTCTTGAAACGATTATTTCCATACAGATGTTTTCCATACATACTGTTTAAGTTTATAACAATACACACCATTGCACGTCATAGAGGACGAAAACACCGTTGTGATATTTCGAAAAAACATAAAAACATTAATATTAAAAGTTAAATAATTTTCCGCCAGAAGGTAAACCAATGTGTTGTTCATAATATGTCTTTCTCTTCGTCTTCCCTTTTCTTATATTACCGAAGATGAAGATAGTTTGCTATCGACAGTGCCAAACAATATGCGCGAGAAATTGTTTCGGTTTACAATTTGAGAGACTTCTAGTCGCCGACTCCAACTAATGAGCTTCAAAGTTCAAAGACGCTGCATTTCGAGAGACGTTGAATAAATATTCATCGCATGCGTGTTTATTCTAGGCCTGTTTATTTGGGGGGGGGGAATTCCCCCAGTTTTAAAATCCCCCAATTTGTATATGTTGGCTTGGGGATGGAAATGTCTCCCCCCCAAAGCGTGGAGAGACAAATCTTGCTCCTCCCAAACATTTCAAACTCCCCCCAATGTCAAGGTGGCTAGAATAAACACTGATCGCATGTAAATCAAATAAAGTCAAAGCATGGTCCACTTCTAGTCTTGTAGCAGGCAGTGCTACTGATCCCAGGTGTCAGAAGCAGACTTACGCATTTTTTCTATAGTATTCTGCCGCTGCTTTCTCTAGACCCGCGTTTTACCTTCGCAGACGAACTCAACTACTAATCTCTCCACTAATCCAATCTATCCACCACGGCCAACCAAATCAATCAGGTGTTGGCCGCCGGCACTACGATTCCATCCAAGGACAGCCACCCATCCAAGTACTAACCGCGTTCAGGGTGCCCGACTTCGGTGTTCTAATTGGAAGTAGCTCGTGTAGAACACTGAGTGGGTCGACAGAAATTATTCATCTGGTAACTGATCAACGGGATTTTCAATTCGTTTCATCTTATTCATTATTAAGTTCTTATGTTATTCAACCATCGCTTGAGGCGCAACTTGGACCCAAGGAACCTCATACTGTGATAATTATTTTCTATTCAGAACTTCGCTCCAGAGTCGCAGGAGGCAGTGGCGTAACTAGGGGGCGGGGGCACTTTGTTGACAGGCCCCCGGGCCCCGGGCGAGGGGGCCCCGAAGAGGGGTTTGGTTTAGGGTTAGGTTTAGGGTTAAGGGTTAACCCTAACCCTAAACCCTAAAAACGATGTGGTGACGACCGTTTTTTGCTTGTCAACCCCAAACTGTGGGGCCCCACATCAAGGATGCCCCGCCCGGGCCCCCAAAAGTCACGCTACGCCACTGGCAGGAGGTGACGAACGAATCATTCGATAGACGTCGTTTCGACGTATTTCTGTGTTGTTTTCGTTTTCTAATGCTTTCCGAAAGATCAAATATCAAAATTAGAAAATTTTCAGCGAACATTCAAAAGGTTTTCGAAAAGTCTCGACAAATTCTTTACCTGTTTCTCCTGTTTTTCTAAATCCACGTCTCGCTGTTCTACTGGTTTTTAATAATTATTAGAAGACATCGATCTATTAAAACACCGTCGTACATTGTTGGATCAATGCAGAGTCTTCATATTTCAAACATGAATTTTGCCTTTCGGGCTATCGCAATTTTCTCTAAACTATCTCATTCCGTTCTTTCAGAAGTAGAAATTGCAATATCATCAAAGAACACTATTGAAATCTGATTACACATATGAGTACATGTAAACTTACAGAATTCTAGTATTACTGATTGAGTGGAATACAAGGAAATCATTGTGCTGGATCGATTGTCTTCCTCCATTTTTAGACCTGTTTGTCTTTCCGTATATCTGCCTGCCTGTCTGTCTGTCTGTCTGTCTGCCTGTCTGTCTACATGTTCTGCTCTTGTATTCTCTTCCAGCCTAATCGATGTATTTATTAACAGCGAGGCATTTTCGCTGCGAAATATATGTTTCTTTCTCTCTCATAAGCCATTAGAAATCCTCAATCGTCAAATTTCTATGAAAAGAAAAGCCAATAGCTACCATTAATGCCTACATCAACATCGGCTGGAGGTCTATTAACCCCTTAACTGGGGATCCCGGATATATCCGACCATTTTACATTGAGTTACAGTTAAATACACAGTTAAGGGGTTAAGCAAGGGATGGATGTATGTGGAGCCGCTTAAATTTTCACTGTCGTTCAGGGATAGAATGTCTTGCCATTGTCGGATGCATGTATCTGACTGGTGTCGTTCAATAGCAGCAATTATTCATAAATGGCAAAATGACTTCTGGGAGATCATGACGCAGGTGAATTTTGTCCACAGTGGATAACGAGCACAATGACTCATCATATAACTAAGCCCTAATTATTACAGCGCATATATGGACAGACACATAAGCCTAAGTAAGATCCAATAATAAAGAAATAAAGAAGTAAATATGACGGTAGAAACTGTTTATGGAATATTTTATGTACTTCTTGATATTTTTAGCCTTTCGTTTCGTTGAGCCAAATAGAAGCCAAATGGTCCACAATTAAACGACAGTTTAATTAAAAGATTAATTAGCGCAACTAGAATCTGTGGCTTTTAAAAATAGAACGTCATGCAGATGATCTCGTCAACACTATCACATCGACATCGTTGTCACGGTCATCACAATCATCATCGTCGTCATCATCATCATCATCATCATCATTATCATCATCATCATCATCATCATCATGACGGGATAGTTTTACATCCCTAACACCCCCCAACACCCTCAATTTGAGACCAACAACCCCCCAACACACCCCCAATCTGAGCCAGAGATGACAGTTTTTTTGTCTTGTCAGAATATTTTAGGAAGGAACAAGGGACTTTTTGTTGCTTGTCAGACTTTTTCTGCAGGGACCGACCCCCAGAATAATATACCGACACCCCCTCCCAAATTGATGATCCTAGAAACAACCCTGATCCCGTCTCCCGTCACATCGGATTCTTCGCTCCTTCTTGACCACGGCTCTCGCAGACAACGCAGCGGCCCTCCGCTGGCTACGCTAGAAGAAGAGCCGAACCCTAGACCTTCCCCTTCCTTCAGTGTTTAATCTAGGCCGTTTCCGGGGATGAAATTGCCCTTTCCCCCGGAAATTTCAAATTCCCCCCGGAAATTTTGGAATACTGCATGGACTAACAGCGGCCCCTAGCAGAATCACCCCCGGTTTTTTTAGTTCCCCCCGGCTTTTTCAGTTTCCCCCCGGAGTCCAGGAGTCTAGATTAAACACTGCCTTCCTTATGGTAGCTTCTCAATAACAGGGACCTCAATCATAAATGCCTACACTGTAAAAGAAGTTCACACCTCTATTTACTGTCTCACCTGTTTCGTGATGTGTCTGAGTGGGTTTGTAGAGGGAAAGAACGAGTGAGAAGAACGCAGCAACTATGAGGATGATTAGCGTTATGTCCTGCAGGGCTTCCCACACCAGTCGAAGGAAGCCTTTCGGAGGGGTTGGAGGGATGACGTTCGATCCGAACACCTCCACCCTTCTTCTAAAGTCGGTCGCCGACCCACTTAAACCTGAAGAAAGGTCAAATAGCCACAAGTAGAGATGCTACAATAATGCCTCTGGCCGATAATTATCGGCCGGGGCCGATAATCGGCAAAAACTCGATGCACTTCTAACTACAAGTATACCTAGGCTACATGTAAAATTATGTAGGATCATAGAGTCTAGGTATATATATATATATATATATATATATATATATATATATATATATATATATATATATATATATATATATATGGCTGGATGCTTGTAATCACAGAGTCGGGTTTTCTTTAAGTTTTAACCTGAACTGTTTTTAGCCAAGGTGAGTTTTGTTCTGAACTACCAAGTCTATATATCGTCGTCCGTCTGAAGTATATATATATACAGTATATATATAAAATTATATATATATGGTATATATATATGTGTGTGTGTGTGTGTGTGTGTGTGTGTGTGTGAACAGGCTCTCAGGGAAGGTCCAGAAGACGATTGTTTGATGACATCACAGAGTGGACGGAATTAAATCTTGGGGAGGCGATTCATGCGGCACAAGAGCGGGAAAATTGGAAAAGGATTTCTCGACAAGCTGCTGGTCTCGATGGCTCCTACGGGGACTTTGAGCTGATGATATATATATATATATATATATATATATATATATATATATATATAATCAGAATATATATGTGTGTTTCTTTTTCAGAAAGTAATGAGGTTAGTTCGACCAATGAGAGAATCGGATGACCAATAAACACATATTTCGACCACCGGGGGAAGCCAAATTTGAATTTCTTTACAGATTTTAGAGGAAGAATTTGCATAGAGACAGTTGTAACAGACTTCTACCAAATGCATTTCACGAATTCCGCTATGGCCGATGACGCCGATTATCGTCTGTGTAAAGTTTTACTTCACTACTAAGTGGCCAGAGACATAGCGTCCCAATGGCTACTACTATGGCTTTGGCCATGGGCGGCACAAATGAAGGGGGCGGCAAATTTAGGAAGCGATGTTTTTTCGCTTGTGGAGTTTTGAGGAGCTTTGGGGAAGGCGAAGGTGGGCGGCAAAATGTAGAAGGGGCGGCAAATTCAGCCGCGACGACCTTTTTTCCTTGTCAGGTATAATAAAAGCAAATTGGGGCGGAATTTTTTTCAGGATCCATGGGCGGCACGAGTGCACGCTCTACGCCACTTAAAGTGGCTACGATTTATACAGCGCAATCAATATATTATATCGCCTGGTGATGACAACAAAGGCGTCCTTTCTATCGGCAACTCCAAAGGCAGGTGTTGAATCAACAAATGAAATACACAGAGCAATGGGTCCATTCTGCGTCGCTCAAAACAGCGGATAGACTTCTGAATGCAACAAATACACGAGATCTAATATTATAATGGCAAATCGGCAAAATGCCAGAGGCAGGGGTGTTTCATCCAGTGCTCTCTCTCTCTCTCTCTCTATCTATCTATCTATCTATCTATCTATCTATCTATCTATCTATCTATCTATCTATCTATCTATCTATCTATCTATCTATCTATCTATCTATCTATCTATCTATCTATCTATCTATCTATCTATCTATGTCACTCTCTATATCTCTGTCTTTCTTTCTTTCCCTGTCTGTCTGTCTAAAGTTAAAATTAAGCCAAGCATATTTGAAGATACTGATTCGAATAATGTTTTGCCGTTTGGCGTCTGTGCTGTCGCTCTGTGAAGAAAATTTTACACTCGAAACGTGCAATGTTCTCATGTCCTAAGCAGAGAACTGTCATTCGAAACTTGTTTTGAACTGTGCATTGGAATAATACACAATTCTTTAAAAATTTAATTAAGTATTTACTGATATATTAATATTAATCTTCCTTGACCATTGCTATGTACCCTAGTAATATTAATATATGCGTTCTTAGATTTACTACTCTTTTAGTGTAATTTTCATCATCATCACCATCATCATCATCATTATCATCATCATCATAATCATCGTCACCATCTTCATCATCATCATCATCATCATCATCAATTTCATGATCATCATCTTCTTCTTCCTTCTTCTTCTTCTTCTTCTTCTTCTTCTTCTTCTTCTTCTTCTTCTTCTTCTTCTTCTTCAGGTTCCTTACTCGGTTGCGTTGGTGGCCAGGCATGGATTTCCACTTTTCTCGATCCCTGGCGATCCTCAGAAGCTCGACGTTATTGTTTACTTCCAAGCCTTGTCTCAGTTTTTTTTGTCTGTGAATTTATGTCTCTGTCCTCCTTTCGGCCTTTTCCCTTCCACCATCCAGTCACTGCCAATTTCTCAAGTCCATTATTTCTCATGACAAGTCCGAAGAATTCCGTCTGTCGTTTCGTTATGATTGACGCAAATCTTGGTTCTGTTTCCACCATCTGCAAGATTTCTATATTGGTTGTTTTAACCGTCCGTGGGACTTAAAGCGTTCTCCTGTAGAACCACATGTCTGTAGCTTCCAGTTTTTTCATATGATCTGGGCTACTTATGAACATAGTTGCTAGTAACCCTTCCTGGCATAATAACAAATCTTAAGTAACCCGTTTTTTCAGAAAGATAAGTATAGCCTTAGATAATCTTTGAAACCCTTAAAGTTTCTGCGAAAACCGGGGTTAACCCCTTAACCGTGTATTTAACTGTAACTCAATGTAAAATGGACGGATATATCCGTGATTCCCAGTTAAGGGGTTAAAAGGTTCATTCAACTGTTTGATTATGAATTGAAACATATGAACTGATCATGGTTGTTCGTAACGTTGTCTTGTAATGACTATTTGCTACAGTAACGCTGGATAAGCTAATTTACTCAACTCCCGAGCTATTAAAAGCTGTTTACTTCAGCGGAACTGTGACGTCATAGAATATCAAAACTACTGTAGTCAACAAGTAACAAAAACGGGGCAGTTAACGTTGAAATGTAAAAACAAATTTAGAAATTCAATTTACGTTTGAAAAGTTCAATAACCTTCATAAAACTTTGTTTTGCTTGTCAGCCTTTTTTGATAGGTGATAACATTTTTTTGCTTGTCGAGCTTTTTCGGCAGACACTAGTTTCATATTTCTCAGGTGGTCCGCGAAAAATTGTTGACACTCAAAAGTGGTCCGCGAGACAAAGGTGTCTGAGAACCACTGTCCTAGATTATTAAATTTTTTCCATATTATTAACATCGGTTGGCACTATTCGTCTAGTGCTGAGCTCGTGAGTTGCTGCACGAGTCGAAGTACAACTGGACTTTCTTTAGTCTCTACGTCGTGTAAAATTCAACGGTTGTTGAAGTCCGGAGATGACTAATATAGGCCTATTGAGTTCCCAATGCAGACATAACACTAGGGTTTTGGGTCTTTGATATGCTTTCGAAGCGTGGCCGGACAAAATGTCACGGGTTGGGGTTTTGGTTAGGCTTAGGGTTACATTTTATGCCTTTACATCTTGTTCGTGACATTTTGTCCCCATAACATTTTGTCCGTGACATTTTGTTCCCATAACATTTTGTCCGTGATATTTTGTCCCCATAGCATTTTGTCCGTGACATTTTGTCCTAGGACATTTTGCCCTAGCACCTTTCGTAGATAAGGCAGCTGTTATAACTATTTATTATTAAACTGGCTATTTCTTGGGCGCCATATTACCTAATGTTTAGAGTAAGGGCACATTACAGAGTCCAGGTATAAAAATAGGTCAAAATTGGGTCAGAGAAATAATTGCTCACTTCTAATTCTGCCATCTTACGCTCCTTAATTCGCCGGAACCAGGATTCATGAACTGACCTCGGGACTTCAATCAAGAACTAACGGACACGATTTTTTACTACAATTTTTACTCCGAAGAAACCATGGACTAATGCAGATACATTATTAATTATTATCACCGCAATAAAGAACTTTAGCTGATTGATTGATTGATTGGTTGGTTAATTGACTGATTGATTGATTGGTTGATGATTGATTGATTGACTGATTGATTGATTCCACGTATTTCATTTTACGAAGCCAAATCCGATTCACACATCGCTCGATATCAACTGTTGTGACGGCGCTGGGTTTTGAAAATACTCAAATGACAACTCGATAAAGAAAAGTTATCTCTCATCAAATCTCATCATCGATTGCTTTTGCCATGAATGTTAATAGGAAAACTGGAGTTTGGCTCCCAGACAGGAGACTATTTGTGTTTCCAGGGACACTGTTCATGACATTATGCCATTGTGGTGTTTGAGCACATTTAGTCCTGATGCCCTTGTTTAATTCTTCCCTGACGTCAGGGTCTAATCAGATGTTGCCGCCACCATAGCCTCGGTCTTCGCCGCTGTTGTTATTATTACGACCAGCGCGAAAAGCCAACGGCAGGCACTTCATCATTGTACGATGGCAGAGAGCAAACAGATCCCGAAAGCAATTCATTCTTCGGGATGGAAAATTTTCCAGGAAATCAGAATCCTCGAACATTTCCAATAAGGGCGGTCGCTCTGCAGCAGAATTTAAAGCTACAGTAATTTAAGTGGCGCCAAATAAACAACGACCTTAGAACGTTTTTACGTAGCGCAGTGTTGCTGTTGGAAGTCATCTGGACAATCGAACCAGACGTTATATGCGGCGTCCGTCCGCTGCATTCAATATCAACAACAGCACCGGCGTTCGTCGTCGTCGTCGTCTTCAAAGGCAAACATATCTCAGCGGTCATGCGAATAAAAAACATCGGCAATGGAGTTGGGGGCCGTCCACTGGCCTATAAGCCCTCGAGGCTCCGTCTCGTCCGGCGTATTGACGGAATCTGTCTACGACAAGCGCTGATACTCTGCGCTCCTCGCTGTCTGGAAGAGAACGACACAACTGAGACGAAGAGAGAGACAGACAGAAAGGGAAAGAGTACAGAGACAGACAGGCAGAGAGGGAGAGACAGACAGGCAGAAAGAGAGAGAGATAGAGACAGACAGAGAGGGAGAGAGTACAGAGACAGACAGGCAGAGAGGGAGGGAGGGAGGGTAGAAGGGAGGGAGGGAGGGTAGAAGGGAGGGAGAGAGGTAGGGAGGGAGAGTGAGAGGGAGGGAGGAAGGGAGGGAGAGAGGGTGGAAGAGAGGGAGAGGAAGAGAAAGTGAGGGAGGAAGAGAGAGAGAGGAAGAGAGAGGAAGAGAGGGAAGGAGACAGAGAGAGACAGAGAGTGAGAGACAGAGAGGAAGAGCTAGAGACAGAGAAGGAGAGAGTACACAGACAGAGAAGAAGAGAGAGACAGAGAGACGGACAGAGAGGGTGAGAAAAAGACAGACAAAGACAGAGAGGGAGACAGAAAGGGAAGAGGGGGAAAGAGACAGAAAGAGACAGAGGAGAGAGGGGGAGAAAGGGTGATATAG
>CM030869.1:6741024-6843524 GCA_018105865.1 Metaphire vulgaris
GAAGTTGCCATCCCAACGGCCCCCCACTTGCCAAATCCTAGAGCCGCCACTGACACCAGCACCAAATTCCACCAACCCAACCTGTCTTCCACTGGGAGACATGTTTAGTTGAGATGGAGGAGGGAGGAGGGTGTTAAGCAATGTGTCCTCCTGAGAAATATAAATTAAGGGACGAGCGTCTCTTGTATGCATTCATTTAGAAACTTTGAATATCCTCCAAGGAGCGAAACACAGCTGTTGAAAACGCACGATTGCATGATACAAAGCGTGCAGATAGATCGTCATGTTGTTCTATGAAATCAACATCGATACCTGGTGATGTCATGGATGAGTTTCCATGCATTCCTTTTCAGTGACATAGCCAAGGGGGTTTGGGGGGTTAACCCCCTTCTTGGTTGGCCAACCAAAAAATAATTTTAAAAAATGGTTCTTTACTGCGTATTAATTATTATTCTGTGGCAGGAGGAGCGCCAAACTAGGATTGAAGGCAGCAAAAGAGGGAAAAAAGGTGAAATGGCTGGTCGTAACCCCTCGGGAAATCCTGACTACGCCACTGTTCTTCTCTACTCCTTGTCATTTTATATAGTGCTTCCAATGTCTGGTGGGTTGTTTCATGGATTCCATCTGTCCTCTTCCTCTACCTCCTTCCATTTTTCCTACAATGACTTCCTTTTCTATGGTGTCATTGGTTCTCATTATGTGTCCAAAATATCTGTTTCTGTCTCATCGCTTTAGCTTCTAGTGTTATCTCTGATTGAATTCTTCTATTATGGATTTGTTAGTTCTTGTTTGTTGTTTCTTTTCAACAACAGTCTACGTGCACAACAAATTTCTACAAATTAATTTTTTTTCATTTTCATTTATATGGATACAGTTTTTTTACAGTATACCTGCCTTCGAAATTTGTGTTGAAACTGTAAGCTATGCGTCTTCACAACGGATTTTACACTAATTCGCGTATTACACTCTTAAATGCGCCTATTCAAGGTCTTAGCATGTAAACGCCTGATACAATACAATACAAGATCACTTTATTAAACTAACCTTGGCAAAACGCAAGGTCAAAACATAATACACTATATAATAAGCATAATAATAGGCCTACATTATGCATGTACCCATGCCTTACGTATTAAATACAAATCAAAGTTTACTGGAAATTAAAATTATTTGTTACGTTTACGCATTAAATATTACAAATCAACCCGCGTCGAACTGCCTGACAGGATCCAAGTTAGACGCCAGGCGATGTTTATCCCAGAGCAACATTGCGCTGAGGTCAATCAACCGTCAGAAATAACGGGTCGAGTCACTTAAGCCTAGGCATACCAGATCAGTTGGAAAGAATTTAAGGACACACATCAGTTTGTCAGACTTTTCACGACGTTAAAGAAGCACAAAAAACTAGCGATGGCCTTTTTTGCTTGTCGGACATTTGCAGTACTATGATTTTAGGACGTTAAAGGTGCAAAAAACACAAAGAAGTAGTGACGACCTTTTTAGCAATCAATATCCCCCAATTAGAAGCCCTTTTAATCTAACGTAATGTCTAAAAATCGGTAATCACTATTCTAAATGAAATTTAAGGACATTTTGTGTCCTTATTAAGGACAAACCCCCTTAAGGACGGGGCCACAGAATTTAAGGACTGTCCTTATCATTTAAGGACGTCTGGTAACCCTACTTAAGCCAAGGACATCCGTGCTTAAGTCATTGTAAAAGGCATTTAGTTCATATGCAGAATTTGCCAATTAGGACGCCGTTTCAAAATTAATGTAGTCGCCTGATCTTGCGCTTTGCTTTCTGAATAATAATATTGCAGAAACGTCGACGAATCGGAGAAAGCGCTATTCGTCCCCAACAAACAGCAGCGACCATCATTAACATTTCACGACCAATCGTCCTCGTCGTCTTCGGACTTCGAGTGCAGAATATTCTGGACTCAAATTAATTATCAACAACAACAACAACAACACAACGACAACGACGACATCATTTTCTCCGAAGAGAAACCCCCCGAGATCTCGTCAACCACGAATATCCAACGCTCTCTCCCATTCCCTCTCCTCCTCCGGAAGCAATGACCTACCCTCCAGCGCTCCGCATCCCCGCTCCCCCTCCCCCTCCCCCCACTGGACGCATGATAACAACCAGTGTAGCTTCAACGCGGAGTCCCGCGCCGTCCGCAGAGACGGAGCTAAATAACAAAGTGTCTGGCACTCGAGCCGCACAAGAACGCTTACAAGCGTGAAACGTGTCTGTCCTGTACAGTGTATATCCCGGCGAGGTGGTACAATGGTCGGTGGACTGTGCGCGGTCAGTTATCAGGGTATGGGATTTAAAACCCGGCCGCTGTACGACCGACCCAGGCTCTCTCACCCACAGGGTGTTGGGGCGGGGCGGGGGCGGGGCGGCATGGGGAAGGCGAGGGAAGAGCTGGCAACAGGCTTCGTTCAGTCGATGCCGTGGCAAATTGAAGGCTCCAGTTCTTTAGCTTAGGTCTCCTGCGTGACTCTGCAGAGTGGACTCTGCAGAGAGTCACGCAGGAGACCTAAAGCAGCTCTGATTAAACAAGTGCACAGCTTAACATCGGATACAAAACACCGACGAGTGAGTGAGTGAGCGAGTGAGTGAGTGAGTGAGTGAGTGAGTGAGTGAGTGAGTGAGCGAGTGAGTCTCTTCTCTAATGCCACCGACTGACCTTCGGTTGGCGAAGTGTAAAGTCGTTTGCACAGTTCGAGCACCCCCGAGTACTGGTGCTGGATTCGCTGGCACGCCTCCTGACCGCGAAGCTCCATCAACTCACGGAGCTCTTTGACGGTGCAGCCGAACTGAACCGACGTCCCCTCCAAATCGTCGGCCATCTTGGACGAGAGACGTCTCCTCATCTAAAAACAGACGCATTAACCTCTTAACTGGGGACCCCGGATATATCCGTTCATTTTACATTGAGTTACAGTTAAATACAGTACCCAGTTAAGGGGTTAATATTGACAACGGAACGCGACGTTTACGTCTTCTTCACCTGTATAGTTGCGGCCGTTTCACGAAACGCCTGCGTTCGGTCGATGTCGTCGCCGCCGACTCGTGTAAACTTTTTCCCCTTCCCAGAGATATAATTATTAACATTGACCTGGATATTACGGATTCATCAAAGGTTTTTGTCTGTTAATTAAGCCCGACGACCGAATGAGTCGGTTGGCGAACCATTGAACCATTAGCGAGAAGATCAGTCAGTGATATGGCATCCATTAATGTCACTTGTTGATGTTGTTGGCAGGGCTATTTAGAGACGCATACATCAAAAGAAATGAAAGTCTACCTTACCATTTATGTTATAACGGTATATATATATATATATATATATATATATATATATATATATGCAGTGGCGTAGCCATGGGGATTGGAGGTTAAACCCCCGTTTGGCCGACGACGGGAAAATTTTTAACGTGTTTTCATGCATTTTTTTGGACGCGGCTTTTGGGTTGAACCCCTCTGGCTGGTAGGCTGAGGACCTTTTTTTGCTTGTCACTGTGTTTAAAGGAGAAAAAATAACGTTGGCCTTTTTTGCTTCTCAGAATTTTATCAAAGTCTGGTCACGGCCAAAACCAAAACTCCCTTGTTGAAATCCTGGCTACGACACTGTATATATATATATATATATATATATATATATATATATATATATGTGTGTGTGTGTGTGTGTGTGTGTGTGTGTGTGTGTGTGTGTGTGTGTGTATGTGTGTGTGAAAGTCTGCGTTTTTAGAGAAGAGTTCCGTCCAATTAGCAGTTTTCCGTCAAATTTGACGGAAGCTCACTTTTGACTTCTGGCAAATCCTTTGTCATCTGCGGATTTTGCGGCTCTAAAATTCCAATCCACATAACGTTTCCTTAGTCCTAAAATCTTGGCGTCTCTTCTGAGATGACAATAACGTTATCTGATGCCCCATTAGCGGTCTCAGTACCTCTGTAGCTCACTCGATAGGGCGCTACTTCCACCCTTTGTTTAGGATCATCTTGAATGTCTTAAGTATCTCATGCAATGACTTGTCCACCGCCGAAGAGTGGACAATGATGGTGGCTGGTGACTGTATTGGCATCAGAGAAGCCCTACTATCTCTATGCACCTGTCAATTTTTATAAATTATCAGCGAAGTTGTCCATTAATTACGGCAACAGTTTTTGGAAAATTTTGACCCCCCCCCTTTCCCCTTGTCAACAACTGTCAAACTTTTATTGACCCCCTATAATTATGTCAACGCTTTTGACCCGCTTCCCTAAGATCAGTGACGGGTCCTCTAAAAATTTAAAAGGTTGTGATTATTTGCGGTGGTGACCCTTTTACTCCTTTTCTTGCTCATCAAGTGTCAAAATGTGGCGATGGTGACCTTTTTTTGCTTGTCAGGATTTTTTCCGTTGTAATAAATAATATTCCATGAATTTCCTATTTTTTATTATTTGTAAATAATGAAATTGTTGACGTTAATTTCTCTTGGCCCCTCCTGTCAACAACTGTCAAACTTTTTCAAATCCCTCCTCTATTTTGTTGACGTAATTAATAGACAGCCTCAAATGAGAAATGACATGGACCTAGTGGCTAATAATGGCTAATAGTGGCTAATAGTGGCTAATAGTGGCTGCAAACTTAACATTTACATGGTTAGCCATGAAACATTTACATGGTTACCCATAAATTAATAACAATCACATTAGGAGATAACATATATATACATACATACAGTAAAATACACCCCTAACTTTTTATATTGGGTACGTCAGGTCATTAGTTTATTTGATTTGCTATAGGGTAGTGGTTCTCAAACTTGAGTCCGCGGTCCCATAGGGAACCGCTAAACGGTTTCAGGGGGGAGTCCCGGGGGACCGTAAAGGGATTTCTTTCTCAAGATATCTCCCCAACACAAAGCATGCTGATGGCTCTGAGAGTGCTGATTTCATTTGACTTTAAATTTGATGACCAAGATTTGCAATTTTCTGATTAAATAATTGATTGACAAAACAAGTAGCCAATGTGTTCATTGCAGTTAATTTGAAATTCAAATTTCATAAGGTCCGCGAGTCATCGCAAAAATTTCTAATGGATCACCACGCAAGAAATCCTAAAAGTTTGAGAACCGCTGCTATAGGCCCAGAGTAATATCTGTGTTCTGCGATGTAACTTAGAATTCTTACTCATAAACAGAAGGAAATGTTATGGGACAGAACGAACTGCTATGGTGCCATTTATGTCCTATAAGAATTGTTTCTATAATTAATCAAAATGCAGACAAGAGAAATGAGCTGATTTAGAGACACCAGAAAGACTTTCAGGGTCTCTATAAAGCAGTTTAAGCTTTTTATTAGCGTGTCTTACACTGCACGAATTGCCTCTAATACTCTTTAGGCATATATATATATATATATATATATATATATATATATATATATATATATATAGCGTCAACAACGACGCTCTCTGTTTCCTTCGTGAGCTGGGCCGACGTTTAGCTCAACAATCCGGAGACAAAAGGGAAGGCAGTTTCCTCTTCCAGCGCTTGTCAGTTGCAATTCAACGCTTCAACGCAATCGCCTTCCGAGGATCGTTTCCACGCCTCGAACCGGACGAGAGTTAGCACACTATTTCTATATGTCTCCGGACAATTTTTTCATAAGCCCTCGGGAATGAAGTACCGAGGGCATAAAAAAAAAAATATATATATATATATATATATATATATATATATATATGAAAGCGTTCTCCATTTGTAGGAATCTAGGTAAATACAGCAGTAACTATGCACTTCTGTAGCACCAGTTCCAATACCTAAGGGTATCAATCGATGGTACTTCAAATCTATCCGCAAAAGACCAGGTTCATTCCAGAGATAAGCCAGAGGGAGAGATTAAGACTGGCCATGGAGGAAAAGATATACAGGTAATTGAAAGAGATGTGTTTTAAGTCTGGATCTGAAAATACTCAATAGTAGGCGTGGAAATGGGTGTATCTGTATATTCTGCTTTTTAGTGTTCTAAATTTCATTTATCCCGATAACTCGGAACACAAGCGGTAAGTAAAAGAAAAGCCTTTGGTAACTGGGGGCGGAAGAAGGCAGAGTGGGTTACGTGCTGGAGCGTCAGGCTGACGGAGCGGGTTCAAGTCCCGTCAGTGCCCCTAGTGGCTTTCACACAGGCAGTAATGCCTTCTAAGCCACTTTAAATCATGCTAAGAACTGAATCTATTTTAGTGGTATTTATATCCTTCCTTTCACGACTGTCATTTGGCTACTGCATTCCCAAATGAGACGTGCATTAATTATTACGCGTAAAGGATCAAGAATTCTGAAATTCAGAATGTCATTCGAGACTCTAGTTAGAGCTTAGAGTTTCAAGTTTCACATTTCTTTCTAGGATCCTCCTCTCGGACTGCGTGGATGGCGCTGTGACATGCAGATTGAGATTCAGAGAAGCGTTAAGTGCTAAGCAAACCCCCTCCAGGGTAAATTATTCGGTCATTTGAGATTATGCTTTTAGAGGGTACACAGCCAAGAAATTGTTATCAAATCTTTAGAAAAAAATCATCATTTATTCCACGCAATACATTCGCCATTAGCACATTGAACTATGCACATCCAGTGGCGGCTCCATATGTGGGGCCCGGGGGCCCGTGCACCTATTGAATGCCTGACCCCCCCCCATTTCCCCTTTTTGGACCATATACTTACTACTACATATCTATCAGCATGTGGTTGCCCCATGGCCTCATGCTTAGAAGTTGCCACCCCAACGCCCCACCCCCACATGCCAAATCCTGAAGCCGCCACTGTGCCCATCTAATTAAAATCGAATATAGGTCTATGTCACATTATACACAAGACTGAAAGAAGCATTGGTCAGCAGTGTTTATTCTAGGCCTTCTTAGGGGGAATTCCCCCCCCCCCAGTTTGAAAATTCTCCCCCAATTTTTTTTGTAAATTAGGGTCATATTATGTTACTTATTTAGTTGTACTAATTCTGCATATGTATATGTACTTTGAGTTTGAGTTTGAAATAAATTATCTTCAATCAAAATCAGATGTTGGCTGGGGAATGGAAATTCCCCCCCCCCAAACGTGTGGAAACTCAAACCTTGTCCCCCCAAACATTTCAAAATCCCCCCAATGTCAAGGGGGCTATAGAATGAACACTGATTGGTCAGCAACACAGTGTTTTACTACAACAAATCATCAGCAGTCTATTGTAACGAAGCTTTTGGATGCTTTGATTTACCTGCCAGTTTGCCATGGCGGTCTAAGCAGTGGAAATGGTTGGCCGTGACAACGAACGAGCGACCATTCGCTCATTTCCTTCGTCAACGGAGCAATCTTGAATAATACGTCGTCGACATGTAACTCATTGGCCATGAAATCATCATCTCGCAGCCCCCGAAAGCAAAAACCAGTTTCCAATTGATCGATAATTATTGAAGGGCCCGGTCGAATTACCGTCTTCGATTTAATTAAAACAGTTTCGGGTTAAAAAAAGAATAACTTTCACATTTTCTCTGATAGTTACCGTATTCTGGAAGATATTCTGACCGCACAACTTCTGCCGTCTGGTCTCTTGTAACTATCTTGTGTTTTCAAAGTGAATTTGTCGACTACAGTCAAACCCTCAATCCTTGTTTTAGAATAATGTTAAAAGGTTTAGAGTTCTTGCACGAAAGTCGCTTCACTGGAGCCGAGCATTCGTCGTATTTCTTGATTGATTAGAAGCTCGTCAGATGTCGTCCGTTCCACGGCTGTCAATTAATCTAGGATTCAGTTGAAAATCAGAATCGACTTCATTGAACGCAGTAGGCAAAGCTGCCATCCTGAAACAAAATAGTAGGCCTAACAATAATTGTAATAGACTAACAATGATGAATATGATTACGAATTTATGTTTATGACAATGATGATAGAGACGGTGGTGAATCTGGTGATTTTGGTGATGATGATGATGATGATGGTGATGATGATGGTGGTGACGACGACGATGATGACGATGATGATGACGACGATGATACACTTTTATAGAGCCAGTTATGATACTCAGAGCTATCACTCGATGGCATTCGAAAACGATCTGCTAGAGATCAGCTCGATTTCGGAGAACGGAACACAGAACAGTTTGATTCGTTGAACCTTAGGAGTTGGAGGGGGGTCCTGTGACCATGAGCTAATCGTAGCCAACGTACACTATCAGCGTCATGACCGCCTCAATGGCTCTTGGCTCCTTCCTCCGTCCGCCGGTCCTGAAGCGGCAAAACTTTCCGGCTTTCTGCTTTCATCATCCCAGACTTTGCAACTGCCCAATGTCCGTCAACGCTAAGTGGACATAGGAGAGAAACCGACTCTCAGTTCACCTCTGTACAATTGGAATTCTTCTCACAAAGTAGCTGCGTTAAGCTGCGCAGATAGAACGCGGGTCTAGAGAACGAAAGCAATGGCAAATAACTCTGTATTAATGGCACAGGTCAGGTCGGGTCAGGTTTTCGTGTCCTTCAGCTGTGTCCAGCAATCGACTTATCCATGACATTGACATCTCTCCAAAGTTCTCTGTCCTTTGCTATTTCTTCCAAAGTCATTCAGTGTCTTACGTCAGTTTTCCGTTGAGATTCAGCCCTGCCATGTGCAGATCCTCTTCCAATCCGTCCATCCATCGTCTTTTCGGTCTTCCTTTAGATCTTCTCCCCTCTGGTTTGTAGTTGAAGATTCATTTTTGGTTTCCTATTTCTTCCATTCTGAGTACGTGTCCGGTCCATTTCATTCTTCTCTTTCTGATGACTTCCATGATGCTCGGTTGCAGTGTTCTCTCTCTAACTTCACTTGTTTTATTTTCTTTGTATCCAATCTTTTGTATTCTTTTAGGCCATTTTCTCCACTTCTTTTTTATGGTCCAAGATTCACATCCATAAATTAGTATTGGTATTACACAAGTGTTGAGAATTCTTTCTTTTGTTTTCATACCAATGTCATGTCTTTTGAAAATTTTGGTATGTAGCCTGTTGAAGGTTGATCCTGCTATTGCTATTCTTCTTTTAATCTCCAAAACCGAACCTCCTTCTGCTTCCAATTCACTGAACTAAATTCTTCACCATTTCAAATTCTTTTCCATTGTGTATTACTATTGGCTATTCTCCAACTTTCTTTGTAATTGACATTATTTTTGTTTTATTAGTGTTTATTTTAAATCTAAATTTTCCACTCTCTGTTATTAAGGCCACGGTTAATTCTGCATATCATCATGATATTCTGCATCATCTATAATATATTCATGGCTTTAGAAATGTTCTCAACACATTTGTGATTTCGACCCGTGTCAAGATGTAATCTAATATAATGTTGAGGAGCATCGGCGTTAGGATATTCCCTTGCATAGGCAATCTCATGAAAATGCACCTGTCTTCCTCGATGACTCTGATGCCGTAAAATGATTGCTTTTTGCTTTGGAAGTGAAGAATCTCGGGAACGATGAACGTACTGCCTGCGTTTGAATAGAACCGCCCTCTCAATCCCAAAGAACTCCAATTATTCTGAGCACCCCATCCCAATGGCGGATCTAGGATTTGGCAAGTGGGGGGGGGCGTTGGGGTGGCAACTTCTAATCATGGGGGCCAACCATTTGTTGCTTAATGTATGTAGCATTAAGTATAGGGTCCCAACTGGGGGGGCACTGGGGGGCAGGCACTCAATAGGGGGCACGGGCCCCCTGCCCCCCCAGTGGAGCCGCCACTGCCCCATCCACCCCTTATTAAGAGTGGCGTCCTGCAATACAACTGTCCTTTTCGGCGGAGTATATGTACCTTCAAGTGTATAAGCCAATGGTTCTCAACCCTCTTTGCTTTGAGGACCGCTTTTGAAGCTCAAAAATGTCTCGCGGACCACCTGACAAATTGTGTAGTCATCTGCTCATAAAAAGCGGTGATGATCTTTTGTTCTTTTTCTGCTTGTCAGACTTTTTCACATTGGAAATGCACAGAATACACACAAAATGTGTCGATAATCTTTCGTGCTGATGACCTTGTTTTACTCTTAGCACTTTTTACATTTTTCACATGGAAAATATATGGCTATTTTTATTTATGTTTTTTCAGACTTCGCCACGGACCACTAGACCCCCTCTCGCGGACCACTTATGGTCCGCGGACCACGGGTTGAGAACCACTGGAATAAGCAACTAGTCTTGTTGCGTCATTTAGTTTGATGTTGTCAATAACTATAAACAATGTATCGCTGCCCTGGGTATTGTTTGCGCCACTTAGGTTGACCTCTGACATTTCATGATCTCTGCATGGATGTCAAGACAGCTGGTTACCAGTAATGAGACATTCTAGGAAAAAATCAAAAATCCTAATAAAGAAAAAACTCATTGACAAAGACTTTGTGAAATTCTGTATCTAGAAGACTCTCTTTCCAGATGACGTAAATTACGGTCAGTTCATGCGTCATTCAAGGTCAAATCAAGGTGAAGTACCATTATTTTGAAAATACACGGTGAATACATCCGGTTGCCGAAAGCACTTCCTGCCTTCCTGCCATCTTCACTCTTTTTCAACCAGTTCCTCATTTCCAGTGAGTACATATTTCGTTTCGAACGAATCTTCTGCTATCGGGAAACATAAAAGATGGAGTAACGGCAAAACGCCCCCCAACGCTTTACCTCTCTCTCTCTCTCTCTCTCTCTCTCTCTCTCTCTCTCTCTCTCTCTCTCTCTCTCTCTCTCTCTCTCTCTCTCTCTCTCAGGTCGATTTAAGGTATTATAAACGCCATGATATAGCGTAAACAAACCTTCACTTGCATTCTCAGACAGACAGCAGACAGACAGACAGAAAGACAGACAGACCGACAGACAGAGAACCCCGCAGCGGGCGTCCGTCTCCAAGAAACTGAACCCAGGCGATCGTCGGCTTATTATGCGGCCGGGAACCAGCGTGCCGCGGCAGCAACGGAGGCCGGGAACCAGCGTGCCGCGGCGGCAACGGAGGCCGGGAACCAGCGTGCCGACGGCGGCCGACGCCAGACGTAACGATCGGTCAATACGACGCGAAGCTTAGAAGTCTCGATTTCGGCGACGCCGTTATGCGCATGCGCGGAATCGGTCTTAGTCAACAGAGGGCGCCTTCTGAGGGACAAACGACGACGACGACGAGCGACGAACGCACAGAGACACCAACCACCACGAAGCTCCTTATAAAACTACACCGCCTGCGATAAAATATGAGAGGGAAAAGGGAAGATTATGAGGAGGAGGAGGAGGAGGAGGAGGAGGAGTATCTAAGGAAGATCGAGTCGAAAGAAGGATTAAGCGATCCAACAGTGAATCCGGATACAAGCGAAATATTTGAGGAAACGACAGGAATTATAAATGCAAAGGGAAGAGAGAGACCGACAGATATACACAGAAAGAGAGACAGCCAAGAGAGACAGACAGAGACAGTAACAGACAGACAGAATCAACTAGAAAGACATAGAGAAAGACAGCAGGGCCGGATTAAGGTCCGAGTGGGCCGGGGGTTGAGAAAAAAAGACCGTCGCCTATACCAGCCCCCGCCTTAATATGGCCCTGAAAGACAGAGAGAAAGAAAGAGAGAGGGAGACAGAGAGAGAGAGAGAGAGAGAGAGAGAGAGAGAGAGTCATACATAGAGAGAGAGAGAGAGAGAGAGAGAGAGAGAGAGAGAGAGACGTTGCAGGAGAGGCTTTGGATGATGGATGAGACGCGGAGATCAGTGGCAAATTGATGTCGAGAAAGATAAAATGCATGATATCATAAGTTCTGGAAATCGATCGATTCTGTGAATCGCCTAAAACCATGAAATCAATCGGAGCGACGCAGCCGGACAGCCAGAGGGACGACAAGAAGAATTAGCGCAGATTTTATTTTTAAAACTTTCAAAAGTTTGCTCCGCTTAATTAATAATATATAAGCGGTGAGAATAATGACAAAAGAGGAACATCAACAATCACAGTGGAAATGTCAACACTAAATCACTCAACAGACGCAACGACAGTTGTAACAATGCGTTGCTGGATGATAAGTGCGTTGATATCTCTCCATTTACCAGCCGTGCAGTTACTCGATTGACTCGATTGTCCACTCGATCAATGAGTACATTTGTTTAATGCGCGGCTAATACTTACTTATTGGATTAATGGCTAATTAAGGTATCTTTGGATAGAGTTGTGAATATAGAGCTTCCGGTTCCGACAGAGGCGTCATTTGGGGGGCTGGGGACTGGCCCCCCAAGGAAATGAAAATATTAATTTATAATATATTAATGTGCAAAAAACAAGGACGTCATTTGCATTTTTTTGGGGGGGGAGGGGGCAAAAAAGAAAAAGGTCAGCAGCCCCTATAAGCCCTAAAGGAGTGCTTGGTGTCGAGTAATCTGAAGTAACTAATCGTAAAAAAGGAGTGACAAGCAAAAAAAGGTCGTCAACTTTTTTGCAAACTCGTGAGGTCGAAAAATTGCAAAAAATTGCAAAATCGGAAAAAATTTCTCGCCCCCCCCCCCAAGAAAAGTGTGAAATGACGCCACTGGGTTCCGACTGGACAATCTTGGACTTTTGTATTCGATTTTCTGAATTAAATCTTTAATAATTAATCACCGTCCTCGTCTGACATCTTTAATCAATAGCCGCCCACTTTTAACAATTTAAAGGCGAAGCAGAGAAGACTGAAATATCGTCCATCTTTCTTTGTCCAAACGAGCAATTTTAGACCTTTTGTTGTCACAAACAATTATAAATTTATTATATAAAGACAAAATTTAATGTTCTCTTGTGGCGAACTCTGGTAATTACAAAATGAAATATACATGAAGGACTCTGACCCATGTCAAAGCCAACTGAACAAGAAAGAAAACCGATGCTGATGTTCTGACGTTAAGGGCTTAACCTTAACATAAAGAGGAGGATGGCAAAATATTGGAATATGAGCAGTACCACTTCCTCTGCTTTTTACAAATCGAACACCAGGCAGTAGTAGTAGTAGTAGTAGTAGTAGTAGTAGTAGTAGTAGTAGTAGTAGTAGTAGTAGTAGTAGTAGTAGTAGTAGTAGTAGTAGTAGTATTAGCAGCAGCAGCAGTTGTAGTAACAATAGTGATAATAATAATAATAATAATAATAATAATAATAATAATAATAATAATAATAATAATAATAATAATAATAATAATAGTAGTAGCAGCAGCAGCAGCAGCAGTAGTAGTAGTAGTAGTAGTAGTAGTAGTAGTAGTAGTAGTAGTAGTAGTAGTAGTAGCAGCACCAGTGATCAATGGCGCAGTCAGGTTTTTTCAATGGGAGGGGTCACGTCGACATTTTGGGGTAAAACATTCTCCGAGCAGCAAAAAAGGACGTCAAGGAGTTCATCGCACATTCACGTATTCACCTCGACCATACTGCCTGCCTACCCTTCTCCCCTCCCCCTCCCCCAACAAAATCAACGGTTTTGCGCAAATCACACGGCCGGTCCTAGACAGAATAGAAGCCCCGTGATGTCAGTGTTGGTAGAAAAGTTCAGTTTTCATCATTCGATCTCCCCATTGAAGATTAAAATTTCTGTAGGTGGAAGTAGTCCGACTCCCACTGTGTTTTTAACTAATCGATCACTGCTGCAGCTGTAGCCAACGCTTTCAAATAATCGATAAATGCATCGAAAATAATGTTGTACAGAACCTACAAATTTGTCAGGTTTGTCAGCGTTGTTGACAGCGCCTTTGACTTTGGCCTTCGCCATGCTACGGCGCTACAGAAGTTGTCCAGTACCATAACCATAGCCATACAAAGTCCCCCACTCCCCACCCACCCACTCAACGCCGTAGTACAGAATTCAGAGGTGTTCGGTTAAGGACGTCATGATTTTCGGAACAGAATTGAAGAGATTTCCGACAAGTGAACCCCCCCCCGAAGAAAAATTGCTGCTTCTTTAATGGCCCATAACTCCAATCAGGGTTTAATCTAGGCCGTTTCCGGGGGAAAATTGCCCTTTTCCCCGGAAATTAAAAATTATCCTCCGGAAATTTTGGCATACTACATCAACTAACAGCACCCCCTAGCTGACTCCCCCCCGGTCTTGTCAGTTCGCCCGGAGTCCAGAGTCTAGATTAAGCACTGACTCTAATTTAAATCGGCTTAGTACCCCCACCCCACCCCTAGCGGAGTCTGCGCATCAATAACCTACGTCTGAATTCATCATTTCAGCGTTCAACGCTAAATAAGGAAATGTGTAAAGAGTCCACAAATTTCACGCATAGATTTCGATTACAAATTAACTATATCGTTTTCAGCGAAAAGAACACACAAATTTAGACGCGAAAGAGATCTTTGTCAGAACGCAAATCGAAATGAAGAGAAGAGAGAGAGAGAGAGAGAGAGAGAGAGAGAGAGAGAGAGAGAGAGAGAGAGACTGCGATGGCGGAGACTGGCGGGTATAGATGGGGGGGGACAATGAAGACAGTTAAGGATGTCGTGTATATGCAATGGAAAATTTTCTAGTGGTCGTATTTAAGAAACTCACCATGATGGCAGGCAGCGGTGCATCGGCACCATGCGTTCTCCGCGCGCCGCCGTTAGGCTAATTTCTATCGAATGAAGTCCGCGGACGCCACGCCACGCCAAGCCCTTCTAAGACGTTGTTTCGACGCCCTGTATAAGCAATCGGTGATCGCCGCCGCAGACTGGCGTGCGCCTACGGGGCGCCGCGTCCTGGTTTTCGATTCGCTGGGTGCCTGCCGGTCGATGACAGTAATTATGGATCAGAAACAATATCACGTGCACTCCAGTTCAGCGGCGGTGGCAGTGGCGGTGGCAGTGGCGGTGGCAGTGGCGGTGGTTGATATATATCGACCGATATTTGCAGAGTAGCATCAAATTCGGCCGCAGTTTCCGCCGCCGTAGCAATATCACTGCTACCGCCGCGCCTGTCACGTAGACCCATACACTGCCCCCCCCAACTGCCACTTGCACGAATAGGCCTACTATTTATTATTATTCCTCGATCTGCAGTGCAATCGCAGATTATTTATGTTATCGCTAATACCTTGTCCATCGTTGACATGGATGTGAAAGGACAGAACAATATTCAGTTTGGATTTGAAATTCTAAAATTAGAAGGACTCAACGTTTCTGATCATCAGCATTGATGGTCAGGCAAAGGCTTCAACCTCCTCCTCCTCCCCCTTCTAGTCGGAATTCGTCGGCTCTGACTTGCCACGGAGCTGAGCCTCATAATCCTAAAACGAACAGCGGTTCTCAAACTTTTTAGGATTTCTTGCGTGGTGATCCATTGAAAATTTTTTTTGATGACTCGCGGACCTGATAAAATTTGAATTTTAAATTAACTGTAATTAACACACACGCTACTTGTCTTGTCAATCAATTATTTAATCAGAAAATTGCAAATCCTAGTCATCAAGTTTAGATTCAAAACTTTAGATTTTTAGGAAGTTTATATTTTAGAATAACTTTTCCAAGCATTTTTGCATTTGGCCCGCGAGGACATGGGAGACATCATACATGTCATTTGGCCCTTCGCCCAAAAAGCCTTCATACCCGAGCAGCGCAAGTTCCATCTGAATTGTAATAATTGTCATTACCAGTCTATTTGATTCGTAATAAGTAAATAAACTGACAAAACTGGAAATGGAAAAATTCATCTTTGAAGCTACGTTCTCCATAACTGCAACTGAAACAGAGACAACGGAGGATTAAACCTCCAGCCCTTTAGATTCAATACCATCGTTAACGACGATGTAACAGGGTCTAATATATTGGACTCTTAAATGTAAGATTACTTCTTAGATTCGCAACAGAGCAAGAGGACATAACTAGATGTATAGAGAGATCCATACTATTGGCGTTGCCACGGTGGGCGCACAGGGGCCCTGGCCCCCTATTTGGATTGGGTCCGGTCATGAGATTCGTCCAGAACCGGTGAGTAGTTGGGGTTAGAGGGTAGTATTAGATCGAAGAAAACGCATCAGACAGCCGACTTTAAAGCATTTGAGGCGATGACGACCTTTTATGCTTGTCAAAACTTTTGTACCGAAAAAATTTGGTGTCCCCTGATGTGAAATCCTGCCTACGCTACTGATCCTTACAGTGTCCTGATTGTGTCCAGAGGTTTTAGAGTGTTTTGGTGTTCCATACCGTTGTCTGATATTTACTGTAATTTAATAAGGATGTATTGCAGCAATAACTTTGCGATATACCAAACAAATTGGTACCACGCCGGTGAGCGATAATAAGGAAGTTTTCTCTCGGAGTACATGTATGGTGAACGAAAGCATCACATATTGGGCATGATGGACCCCGAATGCTGGGGCAAGACGGATCCATCGGTCCATCATGCCCCAGTATTCAGTAGAGTGTAGTCAATTGAAATTGTTAGGCCTGAAGTTGCTATTAAAGTTTCTATTAGTTTAGCGATGGTTTTGAGTAAGCATAGGCCTAGGCCTATATAAGTGCTGAAGAATAGGTTAAGATGGATAAATAGAGACAATCTTACCCCATGCATGGGCATTGGGCAACACGGACCCCTATGGCTTAAACTCTCAAATTCAATTTGGTACTGATATAAACATGCTTAATCTTTTATTTCTTGTGCACTGTATCATAACATTTTAATACTGGTCGCGAATGGTATTATTACTTGATCGGATAAATTTAAAGCAGGCAAATATAGAATGCGACCCGCGGGCCGTAGCTTACCCACCCCTGTGCTAGACCAATTGGCAATAATTGGTGACAAGGGAGTGGGAGAAGTAGTAGCCTACCCTTTACTGTACGAAAGTGCAGACCCTGGTTCTCACCACTCTTAGGCCTAACCCTCTTTGCCTCGCGCGGACCTCTTTTGAAGTTCAAAAATTTCTCACGGACCTCCTGATAATTTGAGCAGTCATCTGCTCCTAAAAAGCGGTAATGACCTTTTGTTCTTTTTTTGCTTGTCAGACTTTTTCATGTTGAAGATGCACAAGATACACACAAAATGTGCTGATTACCTTTTGTGCTGATGGCCTTGTTTTGCTCATCGCACTATTCACATTTTTCACACAGAAAATATATATGTCTAATTTTTTATTTATGTTTTCAGACTTCGCCGCGGACCTCTAGAACCCCTCTCTCGGACCACTTGTGGTCCGCGAACCATGGGTTGAGAACCACTGCATTAGGGGGATCCTTAGCCTCTCCTTTAGTCAAGACCATCTGTGCGTGACGAAGAGTCGCGTTCTTTACGAGGCGCCTTTATTATTAACAAAACACGGCGGATCTAGACAGAGCTATCTGATCTCGGCTTGACTAGTCGATAAAGGGTCCTAGGTATGGGCAGCATCACTACCAAGCACCGGACAGAGGCCACAGGTGATTAACATCAGCAAGGCTCTGTCACAAACATCTAGGCAAGTGGCGTTTTCACGCCGTCGTCAGAATAATGCGCAGGTAGCGAATTTCATCGTTAGCAATGTTCGAGATCTGGGAGCGTAAGCTTAGAACGTTTTTCCGAAGATTCGACTGCAACAACGATGGCTTCTTGACGAAAGAGGATTTCGAGATTTTGGCCGATCGCTCTTGTGAAGAACTGGATCCCGACTCGCCCAGAAGAAAGACAGCCAGAGATTCTACCGTTGGGGCATGAGTCTCCGGCATTTACGATAGACACTCATGTTTGAACACCATGCAGTGGCGTAGCCAGGATACCGGAATAGGGGGGGGGCACACCGTAGACATTTTCGGGTAAAAAATTTCTTGACGAACAAGAAGCGTCGTCATGTCAAAGCTCAAACGCTTTCATCTTTCGTTGATTCTCGTCATTCTCGTACCTAACCCCCCCTTCCCAAACTACTCAACGTATCTGCACGGATTCCATGACTGGTCCCAGCGACCCCCCTTGCCCCAACCCGTGGCTACGCCAATGATGCAGAGAGAGAGAGAGAGGGGGGGAGGGAGAGAGAGAGTAGAAGAGAGCGTTTGATTCAGGGATATTTTTTCACCCCCTAACACCTCCCAACACCCCCGCCCCAATTTGGGCCCCAACACCCTCTCCCCAATCTCAACTATGGGATGACCATTTTTGCTTGTCAGACTTTTCTGGCAGAGGACCCCCAGAATTTACCGACACCTCTCCCCAATGTGATAATCCTAGAAATCCTAGAAATAACCATGGTTTGACTGCAGCAGCAAGTCAACAAAGATTTCCTTGATCTACGAACACGCCTATTAGAATGACATAAATGAATAGTCTTCTAAAATGGTTTTCAACCCTCGTATAATGCTTATTTAGTCCACGCGTCTTCAATCTTCTTCGTCGTTTACTTCAGACCATAATTTATGTGGTCGTCCCTTCAAACTACGTTAAATGGCACTTGCCATATAAGGAAGCCATTTCCTGTTAAAATGCAGAAAAAATTTAAGTCTTTCCTTTTCGCCATCCATCCTAAGTAAAGCCATTTTTCATATCAGTAGCTGTTCTTCCTATTCTCCATCAATCTCATATAAATGAACGACGCATGCAGTAAGCTTGCTCTATTAACCCAGAGTAGTTTGTCATTCCTTTCTCTAAACCCGTGTTTTATCTTCACAACTTAACGCTGCCACCAGCTTATCCACGCCTAAGCGATGAACGGCTTGGTACGTTAGCCGCTGGCACCAGGGCGCGATTTGTAGGGGGAAGGGGGAATCTTTTCCCCCACTGCCCAACTGCATCCCCCTATTGCTACATCCCCCCACCACTACGTCCCTCACTGCTACATTTTCCAACAACTACATCCCCCCAAAGCTCGACATATTACCCCCCACTGTTTCAGGTCACAAATCGCACCCTGGCTGGTACCAAGGCTCGATACCCGGATGATCATCCATCGACAGTGTTAAATATTCCAAAATTTCATTATTGAATGTACAATAGCAATTTTACGTACTTTTAAAAGAGTATATTTTCGAGTTTTAAACGGTGGTGGTCCACTGGCAATCGCGACACTTTCCGCTGGTCCATACATTGCTAACATTTTCACCAAAAGTTCTTTAGATTTTTCGAGAATGCCGGAGTCGATGGAAAAGTCACGGAGGAACAGTACATCGGCGCTATGCGAAAGGTGCGCGATGATCCACGGTTTTCCGATTTTCTGAAAGATTCGATCACAATTTGTTTCGATCTCCTGGACAGCAACGGTGACGGTTTCATCCAGGAAGAAGAGTACAGCAGATTCTTTTACAACATTCGAATTCCCGGTCATGAAAGCATCGCGAAGATTGCCTTCAAAGCCGTCGACCATAACCAGGACGGCGCGCTGAGTCGAGAGGAATTTGGTCAAGCTGTTTACGACTTCTTCGTTTCCGATGATGAAACTCGATCCGGGACTTTATCATTTGGACCACTTGTTTAGATTTCATCGCTGCTCTTTCTTGAGGCGTCAACGCCGATATATATATATATATATATATATATATATATATAGGTGGTGCAAAAAACGGACTATATCAATTATTAAATGCAAACATATATAACTGTGACTAATCCGGTTTTTTGCGCCACTCTGTATATATATATATATATATATATATATATATATATATATATATATATATATATATATATAGCAGAGAGTGCATTTTTCTCAAGATAAAAGTTCTGACAAGCAAAAAAGGTTGTCACTTACTTCTTTACTTTACCCTATCAAATACACTGACGAGCGAAAAAGTCGTAATCCTCTTTTTTCTTCTATTAAAAAATCCTTACACAAGCAAAAATTCAAAAACAGCCTTATCTTCCAGGTGTGCCAGAGGTGCACTGCACCCCTGACTTTTTCCAGGGAGTGCAGCTGCACCTCTACACCCCCCCACTTCCTACGGGCCTGATATCTTCTGTTCAACCGGCAGCCATGCAGTGTAGCGTTTGAAGAGCAAGTATTATGCCCACGATTTTTCAGTAAATAGGGGCTTACACTAGAACAATATGGAATTCTTTCGTGACATTATCCTATCAATATGGTGATGGTGAGTTCTCTACCCTAAGGCAGGTCTAATTGACTTTTATAAGCATTACCTTTTTCTCCACCCTGGTACGGGACGAATGAGATGGTTCTCCGTTGCCTACCTCACAGACAATTAGGTTTAACAGCGTGGTCACGCTGTAATGCTTCAATTAGTTACGTTTTTAAGTCGAAAACTTGACTCACCTAAGTGTATAGGCTTCCTATCGCAACCACCCACCCACCCACTTAAGTGGGCCTATGGATATTTTTACACCTCCCAACACTCCCAATTTGAGGTCGACACGCCCAAATTTCCTAATCTAACAATTAATGGTATGTACCCTAAATAACCTCCGAACACCCCCAATATTTTACCTACACCCCCTCTCCCAATTCACAATCCTAGAACATAGGCGGCGGAAGACAATACAAAGTACCCTGGCCCGTTTACTATATAGCGGCAGCGGCCCACGGGGCGCTGAGGGTCGAGGTGCCTAACTAACTTACTCAGTGGCGTAGCCAGGATTTTCGGAAGGGGGTTTGGTTTTTAGTTTTGAATGTGACCAACTTTGGAAAAAATCCCGAGCAGCAAAAAAACGTTATCACTTCTACTTTTTTAGCTGACAAGCAAAAAAGGTCCTCGCCTCTTACTTAAACCTTTACCGTCTATAGCCAAGGGGGGTTTTGACCCCCAACGACGCGTCAAAAAAATAAAAAAATACACAGAAACTCATTTAAAAAAATTTTCGGCGGCCAAGGGGAGACTTTAACCCCTAACCTCCTTTGGCTACGCCACTGAACTTACTAACGACCGTTCTCCCATCTTCACGGTACGTCTTGGATGGTGGGGGGGGGCGAAGAAATAACTAAAGGGAATACAAAACCCGTGAATATTACAGTGAATGGACATATAAAATGGAAAAAGTCTGGTCATTCAGATGTGTTGGAGGTGTGATTGAAAGCGACGGAAGTCAAAGAGAAGATGACAAAAATCAAGAATATCAAAAGGGCTCCATGCAATGGGATTGGGAAGGATGAAAAACTATGGAGAAAAACAACTGGAGGTGTCCCATAATTTCGGGGGTGTCCAAGTCAAGTGTTGAGTCTTAGGCCTATACGGTTAGTTTCTCGTCGTATAGTCCTAGTCCTGCACTCATCACTATGGAATAATTTACGCAGATGTTGTATTATCTGAATTACTTACACTTTGTTCAGAGTCTTCGATATTCAGCTTACGACGTTTAACAACAAACTTGTCCATAGTATGGATGGTGAAACGCAACAGGACGATTGAGTCCCTGAAGCCGTGAGATTGTTTCCGCGATTTACGCGAACACAGTGAAGATCTAACTGATCCGTTTCGATCGAGACCCAATTCCGACTGCCCTCTCTCGATGAAACACTCTCTAGCACCCTCTACTGCAGCGGTTCTCAACCTGTGGGTCGCGACCCCCAAGGGGGTCGAATGGCTATTTGCCAGGGGTCGCCTGAGACCATCAGAAATAGGCCTATGCGGTTGTCTCTTTTCTTGTTAGTGTACAAAATTTCCTCAGTGGTAGTTACGACGTACTAGTTTTACTATAATTGTCATTCGAGGATAGACATGGAGACAATTAAATAATAACGATTTCGAACATTTTGATTGTCGTAACATTTTTATTTTACCAGTTTACATTGTGAACGAAAATAATTTTACCGTTGGGGGTCGCCACATCATAAGGAATTGAATTAAAAGGGTCGCGGCACTATAAAGGTTGAGAACCGCTGCTCTACTGCTTCTCTGGTGCCCCGCTCTTTCTGGCACCCTTTGCTGTCCTTCGGCCCGCCTCCCCATTTCGTTCGTCTAACTTAAGTGCAGGGCCGGAGCTAGCCAATCGGGCGCTCACCTGCAACTTCGTATTTGGCGTCCCCGGCAGTGACAGACTGTTTCCTCGCGAACACCTTAACTTCATAAATCTATTGGCAATATGAACTCAATATAAACAATCTTCGAAACGATCTGCACACAACGGGCTTCTTCGTTATAATACAATATAATAATTATAATAATAATAATAATAATAATAATAATAATAATAATAATAATAATAATAATACCTTTATCTTACAGAGAAAAAATGTAGCTACTACAACAACTATGCTTTACTGGATTTCATGTTAGCAAATATCTCTGTTAGTTCAGTTACAGTATGTCCAAATTACATTAGAACATACATCATTTTCTAATGCAACTATGGCCTAGCTGGCCCAAAAGTCTTTCATGAGCGATAGTTGATCTCAAATAGATTCTTATTAATTTTAATCTGGAAAATGATCGTTTTCCACTGACCACACTGACAGGCAGTGTAAGCAAGATCCGTAAAGCAATAGTCATGTTTGGGAAAGTGAGATGGTTTAAATGACTAAACTTTTTAGAGTTTCGCGTGGATTAAGAAACTGATTAGACTCCGATTTAAATAAAACTCTAAATGATGAGATTTCCTAAAATAATTCTAATCCCGTTACATCTTTTTAATTATCTGATGCAGGCGATTTCAACAGCAGCTGCCTTTCGCTTTCTATTTGCTGCATCGGAGAGTTTTTTTTGGAATCCATATTAATAATCGCAATCTAGAAATGATTACTCTAATAGGCCTAAAGGGAAGTATCAGTAAATTATTTTTTGCACTCTTGTCGATTGATGGCGCAGAATGGACATGGCCGAAATTCCCCGCTGGCCGAAAATACCCCGTCCTCCCCTACTCTGAATATTTCTTTATATGTCTAGAAAAAAACTATGTAAACTTATTACATAATGTAGTTGAATTCGTTTACTTAATCACAGTAAATTCACGCAATTAGTAATTACTACTAAGATAATATCTCTCTCTCTCTCCCATCGGGCGATCAAATTGAATCAATGTAATCGTATCTTGCATTCGAGTGAACGGTCAAAATCTAGCCATCGTCTTTATTTAGGTTAACCTAAACGTCCAGGGTATGGCGTGACGGCGATTTCCGGATGGCAAAACTGTCAAAACAAAAGGAGCACAAATGCCACGTGAATTCGTCTCGATTTAATATACCAAGTAATCAAGGATTACATGAATTTGAACACAATATTCTAACTTCGTTAACCCGTGCTACCGCGCGTAGAAATGAATATTCATAAAAGCAGTCAGGTCACGTGTGACAAATAGCCCTAACTAGGCGCCGGTTCATAAAAATTCGTAAGCCTTCTGCTCGTCTTATTTAAATAATATATATATATATATATATATATATATATATATATATATATATTATAGTTCAATTCTATGTAAAGAACAGTATAGTAGGTTGAAGTAGCTGATCATTTGTGCTAAAGACTTAACAGAGCGTCATCACAATAATTGATCACTCTTCGAAATTTTGGCGCCCCTCAAAAGCGTGCGCCCCCTGCCTCGCGGAGCTCGCGGAGTGGGTCGCTCCGGCCCTGCTTAAGTGCCTTCCTCCGTCTTTTAATCTAATGTCAACTGATACACATACGTTGCTACGGTGTTTGACGCCTTCAGATTAGATGTGTATAGGACATACTTATCTGATCTTGCTACTATAAGTAGTAGTATATAGTAGTAGACTTCTTTAGCGCCATTGTAGTAATACATCTGCACCAGTCGATGGTCGCTTCAGTGAATAATAGTAGTCGTGAATCATTGTCCGTGGTGAATCGAGGTTGTAATCCAAAGGTCAGTCCGTACTTCCAGATTCCAGGTTAAGGCGTAGGCCTATATGCAGTCAGGAATAGATGTGTTTTAAGTCTAGACCTGAAGGTAGTAAGACAATCAGTTTGGCGGACCTGTACCGGCAGAGAATTCCAAAGTCTGGGACTCTGGGTCCGGTAACAGAAAAGGTACGTTTTCCAGTAGTAGTCCTGCTATAGGGTATGTAAAGAGTAGTAGCATCAGATGACCTCGTTGAGTGCTGGTTGTCTTGAGCAGTCAGTAACGATCGGAGATGCATTGGCTGATTTGTGTGGAGCGTCTTATGCACAATGAGACTTATCTTGAATTCAATTCTTTGTTTGACAGGTAGCCAATGAAGTAGTAGGTAACCAATAAAGCCTTATTCGGCAGTGCATTCGCCCTCCCGCGACAGCAGCTCCCTCATTCGTCTAAGTACTTTGTTCCGTCTTTTAATCTAATCTTATTTAATCTCCGTCTTTTCATCTAATTCTAATCTAATAAGCCTATGACTACCGTGTTTGACACCTTCGGGTTAAATGAGTATCTGACATGCCTATCTGATCTTATCTGATCTTGCCCGGCCCGGCCCGGCCTATGGCGGGCCGGGGTACTTTCAAAAGTACCCCGGCCTGGGCCGACGGGGCCGATAGGAGTGCGCCGCCTATGTGACCTAGAAATAATCCTGAGTAGGCCTACGTAAAAGCTATAGAATTTTTAGGCCTATAGCTCTTTCGTAAGTAGCACCGCCGTATACTAGCTGCTTATTCTTACGCACCTATTCTTAACAAGAAATAGCTATTGCCAACAGGTGGAATGAGTCAGAGGGCATTTAGGTCCTACACATTTTTATCTAGTAGGTCCTACCTAAATGCCTAAATTTCATTACCAACCATGTGGTGCTCTTATATCTAAGCACTCGCACCCATGTAATGCTCTCTCTCTCTCGCCGAATAGCGCCGCGATTTTAATATTGGGGGCCGGTTACCCTTAGTAACTAGTACTAACTACACGAATTCCTCGTAGCAGGGCTCAGATGGCCCTTCGTCTCCTAATAATTGGTTACTGACCTCAAGCTACTTACAAGCCGTATGTGTAAGCTTAATATTGTGGACATTCTTCCGCCTTATACAGTATATGCCCAGAGCCGATCCTAATGAAGGTGT
The DNA here is from genome assembly GCA_018105865.1 of Metaphire vulgaris. Lineage (NCBI taxonomy): Eukaryota > Metazoa > Annelida > Clitellata > Crassiclitellata > Megascolecidae > Metaphire > Metaphire vulgaris. The sequence continues at coordinate 6,765,880 of CM030869.1, forward strand.
GTTAAGATGAATTTCCAATATTCTTTATAACTTACAACACCTAGCGAATACTTCTAAGTCGAGTTTTCTACATTTAATGGTCTCCTAGCAATTGTATTGCGCCCCAATTAAAAGTTCTAGGGGCAAGGCCAGGGCCATGGTTACTATCGTAGGTCTAATTCTACACACAATATTTGGTTTTCTGCCAATTTCATCGATTTGAATGAGACTTCAGCTGATATGGAACAAAGAATTATAGCTCTATATAAATCCAATATCTTCAACTGTTGGCTTTGTTGTCGAAACAAAATGGCGCATTGTCTTTTCATTGATCCAAAGCTTTTGAGACTTGTTTAATGGATTAAATATTTTTTTGATGCGCAAGAATGGAACTTCTTTTGCGATACATTGATTATGCTATTTACTCGTGTTCAAAAAGATTTTCTTAATTACGCAGAAACAAGGTTAATCGTTTGCATATTTATCCGTTATCATCCGAGAGTGGAACGTTCCACTCTAGCGTTTAACCTTATACATCAAACATTTTAATGTCAATTAACTTCTGTAGCTCCAGTTACAATGTATAGGCATTGTTCATTATTACTAACAACTCATTAGCTATAAAAGTAATTCTTTTATGATTGCCAGAGCTGTGCCTAGTTTTGAATTCTGAAAGTATTTTCCCAGCTCTTTTTTGGTAGAGGCTACCTCTCTGCAATGCTAGGTGATTACGTTACTGCCATAAATGTTGATTGATGGACTTGGCTTTCTGAACTGACTCGCGCTGTAAGCCTAACTAAATAACCCAAGTTCTGCCATATTTCACCCATAATTAGAGTCTCTAAAATATGCACTAAAGCAGTGATTCTCAACCCGTGGTCCGCGGACCACAAGTGGTCTGAGAGGGGGCCTAGTGGTCCGCGGTGGTATGTAAAAATGTAAATAAATGTTAGACATATATATTTTCTATGTGAAAAATCTGAAAAGTGCGAAGGTGTCAAATATCAAGGTGTCAAACCATAGCCTCCTCTACCCCAGGCCACCGCGCTCGCCCACTAGGCGGGGGGATCCCGTCTATTCAGTTCAATGTAAATAGCAAACAAGGTCATCAGCACAAAAGGTTATCGGCACATTTTATGTGATACTGCGCTGTATAAATTGTCTTGGATAGAATAGAATAGAATAAAGTCATAGTGCAAAATTCAGTTTTCTATTGCTGGAAGAGAATTTGTCGATGACATTGTCTATAGATATGTCCATGTCTTTATGAATAATATCAAGGCGAATCCGTTTTGATGATCATCTTCCATTGAAGACCTCAATCGCGATTTCAGTAGTTTCATAGCGCTGAAACATCTTTCGGCAGAACATGACGTCAGTGGTAATGTAGCTGTAATACATAGTCACCTTGGTGCATCGATGAGTGCATCCAATATCAGACAATAAGGCATTATCAACACCTGGTCTTTTTTGTGAAGGCTTGACTCAATTAACTGTAAATGATGTAGATAAATCCTCAAGCAACACAGCTCCACAACGACTTGTCGATTTATGCTTATTATCGACGATTATTTATGACAATTTACACTTCGACTGGACTGTATTTAATCAGTAAGTATATTATTAGACTAAAGTACTACCAAGAAATAAATACCGAAAAATTTTCTCAGAAATTCATCAATACCACGCACGCATTTTTGGCGCCCCTGGATGCAATATGATGTAGCCATATGAAAAGCTACCGGTAACTATTACTAGTGTGAAACATGTGCTTGTTTATTTCTAACGAGCAAATCAATTTGAGGTTTGATGTCAGTCCAAGCAATTCGTAATGAATTTCTGACAGTCAATTCCGATTTTTGGCCTTTTTCATTGGCATGGTGGAGAAACCAGTTTCACTTCTATATGTTGAACTTAAGCAAATGCTGATCCGGAATATAGCTAATGATCCGTCTCGGAAATGATCACTTTCTGGCGTCCCATCAGTATCTGAGCTTGGGCGCTTTTTGCTGTTTTGTTTACTATTGAACAAATTATTGTTCAGAGAAGATTGATGTTGTTGGGTCAGGTTGCCTTTTGGTAACTTCAAACTTATTTAGTTTAAAATTTGTGTCACTAGAAATGATTGACCAACCTCAACCAGCCTGAATTTTAATATCTGCCTATCATCATCGTATATGATTTTAAAATATACTTAGACCTTTGTAATTGGTTGATGGGTTCTGTTGCTTTCTTGAAAAGCACAGGGTCTGTGATTTGCTAGCCCATCTCAGTTTTATGATAAGCTAGTTAAAGGCAGAAGCAATTATGATTGTAGTGTTAATTACCTTGACCATTATGTTTACTGTTGATATTTGATTTTATTGTTGAATACCTTTGGGAAGTAGCTTACGGTAAATACTTAGTCACTGAGTAAGACAAAATACGAAAGTTATTGTTTTTATTTACAGGCCGGTGTTACTGTTGGAACCATTGTCCAGAAGTTGTATGAATTATTTGCAACAAACCTTGACATAGCTTTTGCTATTTAAATTTTTTATATGTGATACTGCTTTGACAAATATTCAAGGAAATTTTTATTTGTACACTTCTGTAGAAAGCAAGGCAAGAAATGAATCTGGACACATCTGTTATGCTGAAAATGGAGATTTGGAACAACACTGAAGCATTGTTGCTATAACAGACAAAATTATTCGATATTATAAACTTTTCTGAGTAACAAACTGTGATGGAATTACTTGATGCTGAAGAATTTAAAGACGGCAATGAAATGTCATTGAAAAGTGGTAAAGTTGATCAAGATTCACTCAAATTGAACAGCAGAGGTTTTGACAGCAAGCATTGTGTGGAGAGCACTGTCGATAAACAGTATGAAGGAAAACGCCACAGGACACGGCCAGACAAATATGGTGACAATCATAGCAGTGAAAGAAGAAAATTCAGTGAGAAGCCTGGCCGTCGTAAAGAGAGACACCAAAGCAGATCTACAGAGGACAAGCACGTTCATCACCGATCTCGAGAAAGATCCACAAGACGCAAGCACAAGAGATCTCGCTCCAGATCAAGGGAGAAATCATCTCAATCTTCACAGGAAGGTGATTCAAATCTTGGTGAAAAGACAAAAATGTGGAAGGAAAATGAGAGTTCTACGACTGAGCCGCTTAGACGGGAAAATGAAATGTCAGGTTTTATGTTAAGTGATGATCAAGTAGAACTAGATCATGGCAAAATCAATAGAAAGGATACAGGAGGTCATTCATGTTTTAGGGAAGGCTCCATTTCAAAGGTAAGATCAAGAGGAGTAAAGTCACCAAGTACTGAAGTAGAGGTTCATAGAACAAGGTCACCTAGTACAAGACATAATTTTGATGATTGTCATATTGATCAGGTACAGAATAAAAGACATAAATTCAACTCCCCAGATCTTTGCGAAAATTCTGTTTCAAAAGATCGCTATTTAAACTCAGATCAAAGACATCGCAGACGAAGATCAAGATCTCGATCCGGATCTCACAGTCGACATAACAGACAGTACCGGTCAAGTCACCGAAGGCAAAGATCACGTTCAAACTCTCGAGATAACAGTAGAAGTCAACATCGGGAACGATCGGGGTCGCAAACAGATGAGTCAAAGTTTGGTATTTCACAAAGAAGACAGAAATCAAGAACAAGGTCGCGAGAGCATAGAATAAGAGAAGACGGCAGGGCAGACAATTCTGAAGATGGACAGAAAAGAATAGGTGAGGAAGATGAGAGGAGTAGAAAATACCCTCAGTCAAAATCAGAATCTAGACATGAGTATAGAAACTATGATGTTAGAAGTGGGGAGCGTAAACAAGTTAGAGAACGTGAGTTCGATGTCTCAAATGCTGAGGTGCGTTCAAGTGACAGTGAACGTATGAAGAGACGGCGCTCTAAATCTGCTGAAAAGAATTGGTCGGGTTATGCAGATAGAACTTTTAACCATAAGTTCAACAACATTAGAGGTAATAGAGGTAACAGATGGATTTCAGGATCAAGAGATGAAAGAGGCAAAGTGGATAGAGCATTTCATGAAACTTACAGAGGAAATTTTAGACAGAACAGATGGAGAAGTGATATTGAAGATTCAGGTCATGATAGAAGAGATCCTAAGGCAAGAGGCCAAATCGAAACACAAGATTGGCATGATCGTAGTAGACAGCAACATGAAGATCGAGGTCAAGAAACACATTATGACGATGGGCAGCATCTGGAGGATATGGTTGTGAAATCACTGGCAAAATTGCGCCAAGATAGTGACAGTGTGAAGGATTCAAATGTAGTGACTTCAGATCAAGAGAACAGAAGTTTGTCAAGTCAGAATAGGAGGGAGGACGATCAATCCACTATCCCAGTATTGCTGACGAAGAAATCTGTGTACGTAAAAAGCGATGTGTCCAAAAGCTGTGATCAGACTTTGCAACTTGAAAATAGTAATTGCCCAAGGGATCGGACAGAGTCGTCTAGTAATGAATCGACTTTGAAGGGCCACGTGTATTCTTCAAGAGATCGACCAGTTAGGCATCCAAGGGCAGGTCATCCTCATTTTCAGGGAGAGTTTCGACCATCGGCACAATTGCCTCATTTTGAATTTCAAAGAAGAGGAAGGCCCCCGATGCCTCTGTCAAGAGGAATGATTCCTCCTCCTATGGGTGTTCGCTTACCACCGGGGTTAGTCCAACCTCGTGTCATAGTTGCACCCTTCCACATGCATCCACCAGCCATCCGGGATGGTTCCAGGCCACCCATTAATTGGCATATAGTTGGTCCAATGTCTGCTCACCCTTCTCCACCTGTTGGTCCAGGAAGGCCAATGGTTCAAGTGGGAGGGTTCATCAGAACACAAGTGCCTGTTGAATTCTTAGCAGGCCCTCCACTTATGACTGCACCAGGACAGTTTTCACATCCCCCGCCATTCCAACCAAGACTGCCGCCTCTCCCTCCGCACTCCATGCCTGCTGTCAACAACCAAGGTGTTCCTTTGCAACCTCTTCCGGTCAGGACAGGGGATCCTATTCGTATGCAACAGCCAATTGCCCTTATGCATCCCCATCATATCAGAATGCCAAGCCATGAACCTCGACCGGGAGTAGTTGATGTTTCTAATCTTGCATCTTTACATGCTATTGTTTCATCTCGTCCTCCACCGGCAACAGTTAATGTTGGAATTCCTCCACCTATTCTTCCAATGAGAATAACAGGACCTGCAGAAGCACCTCCAAGATATGGTTTTTTAGCATCATCCCAAGGAAATGATCCCAACACTACCAATTCGTCTCCGACTCCACCTCCACCGCCGCCACCAGCAGCAGTATCGATGCTTGATCCACGGCTGAATCCTATGAAGCCTTTTAGTCAGCAACAGTTGCATTTTGCTCCTTGTCATTCTTCAAGCTCAACCTCAGATGAGTCTGTTAAATCTGATCTCTTAGATGAGCATGACAGTCCAAGATCCACTAAGGAACATGCTAATGAGAACGTGATGGAGTCAGGATCTCCAGAGCGACACTTTAGGACTTCTGAAAGTCTGCATTCTGCGTCATCTGTAGGTTCTGGTTGCTCCCCACAGCACACCATTGAAGACGCTTATGCAGAGGCACTTTTTGAAGAACCATACAATCGTCCATCTGAGGAATCAGACGCACAAATCGTATTGCACATACCTCCTGAGAATTCATCGCACATACCTGATAAATCACTGCACATACCTGAGAATTTGCCAATGCTTTCCGGTGCTTCTCATAAGTTTGTCTCTACAAAAATGCAGAATAGCGTAGAAGCAACTTCAACTGCCATAAATGACGCAGGATACAAACACTTGAATCATGACGAAGAACAGGCATTGATTCCGGAAATTGTTAATCCCATGGAAAGTCCTGATGGTGGACAGTTCATGAAAGAGTCGTCATTGTTTGGGTCGACCAATCCTCTTAATGTTTCTGCTCGTACGCTTGATTTGATTCAAGTTGCTGATCTGCAGAAAGTCCTGGAAACTGTTCGAACTTCAGTTTTATCAAATGAAGAAGAAGAGGAAGAAGAAGCAAAGAGCCAGGATAAGGTATGAATGGTAGCATTGCCTGCAATTTGTAATTTTACAAATGCTCAGAATTAGTTAAATTAATTATTTTTAAGTTTAACGTCAGATGTTAGAAAATTTCTATCTTACATTACTTGTATCTTCCATGGCATATATATATATATTTATATATACATATTTATTTATTTATTTATATATTTATAGGTTTGAAACTGTAATTTAAAGTACATGATAACAAATTAAAATATTTAGATCTATATAAGATATTAAAAAGAGAGCACAAAGGGACTACAGACAATGGGGATATTTAAGGTGTATTTGGAATGCAAAATAAATAAAGATCAACACCAAAATTCAAATATCCAGCACTATCATTGCACCACAAATACAGTACTATATGGATCAGAAATGTGAATCTTAAAACAAGCAGATGAAAACAGACTGCTAGCGGCAGAAGTGAACTGCTTGCGAAAGATCCTGAGAGTAAGCAGACTACAAAGAATAAGAAAAGAAGACATCAGGAAAAGTTTGGGGCTGCAAGAGACAATAATAGATGAAATAGAAGAAGAAGAAGACTGATGGTATGGAAAAGTAAATAGAATGAAAGACAGCAAACTCCCATGTATAAAGCATTCTACACATACAAAGAAGGCAAGAGAGGAAGAGGAAGGCCCAGGAAAAAGCAACTGGATAGCATCAAAGAAGACCAGATATTAGTAATCAATGGAAAGAGACTAACAACGGAAAAAGATAAACAGAGAAGTTTCGTGTCTAGCTATTGCTGCTAATGAGCCGGCAGAAAACAACTATAATAATTATATATATATGCACATATATGTCAAACAACAGACGCGTGGAACTTCGATCCAGTAGCCAGACATTGTTGATTGTCCTTGCGCCATCCAAGATGGCAGCACTCGGTGACAGATCAGTTAATGCAAATTATGTTGGCTGTTTTGAGAAGCTCCTAAAGACACACTTATTTAACATATCTTATAAGTGACTCCTATGTAAAGTGCTCTTGACTTTAGCTCCAGTTATGTTACTGCGCTAGATAAACTGTCGTAAGTAATAATAATAATTGTACATAAAATCTGAATTATTTTTCATGAGAAAAGTATGTGGTGCATACCGGTATTTTTGGCCTCTTGATTCAGAATAATTGGGTTGTGATTACACACACGCAGGCACGCACGAACCCATTTATGTATGATTAAAGGCTCTAATGCAATTTTGGTCACTGCTTTTTATGCTTATAGAGGCTTTTTATGCCAGATCGTATGGATCAGATTGCTGAAGAAGTTAAATTAGCTCTGAAGCCTCACTTTGGTAAAGGCCTTATTGACAAAGATGAATACAAGGACATCATGAGGAAGACTGTTCCAAAGGTGTGTATTGTGAGGATATTGTGCGAAGGAAATTTAGTTTCTCAATTTGGCTGTTTTTATGGTTCATTTGAATTATAATTATCAGCATTTGTATATAAATCATAATCAAAGTTTGACCTGCTTCAAAGCATTTGATATTATAAAAATATCTAAGGTCTGTGTTGATTGGATAAGTCCAAGGCTTTTCTATGTCGTGTTTGTATAATGTGAGTTGAACCTATCAGCATCTTTGGCATGACCTGCTTTAAAATATGCAAAATGTATCACCTAGGACTATTTTATTGTTTATCTAAATTTATTATATTGCTCAAAATGTTACTTGTTTTTATTATGTTCATAAAATGGCCAAATTTCTGTTCTCTCTGAAAGCGCGTGGTTTGTAAATGGTCTAAACTTATGTATGCTCGATTTTTGATTGATTTTTTCCTCCAAGTTGAAATTCATTAATGGTGCATTTTAATTTCAGATATTTAATAGCAAGAGTTCGTTAGACCGAGCAAGGATACAGACATTTGTTCAAGAGTATGTTAACAGAATTGTAAAATCTCGAAAATCCGAGAAAGCCAAGAAGCCATCTTCACAAAGTCATAAGCCTCCAAAGCATTATGCCAGAATTTCTTAAAAGGCATTTATAAATGAAAGAAATTGTCTATTTTTATTGCGTATATCTATTTATGAGCCAAGAGTTTATATGATAGATATTATGTGAAAAATAGATACCACCTCTGGTTTATAAACCTGAGAATCAAACGTGGAACTGTTGCTGCTTATGCTGATTCAGTCTTGAAATGCTCTATTGAAACTATGCTTGACCAGTTATAGGTATTAACTGACGAGCAAATGAGATTTCCTTGACGTGACTGATGATCATGTGAAGTTGTGTAAATAAAATTTGAAACTATCTTATTTCTACCAATTTGTTGTGGCGCTGGAGCTACAGTGTCTTAGTTTGAAACTGTGCTGACTATTTAGATTTGTACAAAGGCATGTACTTTTTAAAAGTTCGAGTATTGATATTAATATCTATATAGTTGAAGTAAAAAAAACTTTAGTATCATGTTTGTGAAATTGGTGTGGAGTCACTGAATTCTTGTTTATGCCGACCTAAGTCCTCTTAAGAAGCTGTAAAAGATTGTCATATGGTGTTATCCAAGTAAGGTCTTCTTGATCTTCCATATTCTGTGACTTGCCAGTTGATGTAAACTGTATGTAAAGCCGTGCCATAATCGGACCGGTTGAAATCGACAAAACGGTCCGTTTTGGAAATATTCTGAACATTGATCGATAAGCCATAGATATATTGATAATTTTTATGGAAAAACTATTCTTGATTAGTTTTTTCCGATATATTCATTAGCTGAAAAGAAATATATCAAGTATTTTGAAAGTTTAATTTCTATCAGACATTGATTTAGTCATTTAAAGCACAGCTCAAGTATATTTGTTGGCAATTTCATGTAAAGTTCAGATGCTTACATGTACAGTATCTTCTTGATTGCTGTATTTTGTACAGTGGATGTAATGGTCCAGTTGGCATCTGGCAAGACAGTCACCACTTGTTTTTGAGATAAAGCTTCTAAAATGTTGTAGCAGAAAACTTATTTCAGAATGTTGCATTATGTGGTCAAAAGCTTCAAGTGTATTAAAATTTTCATTTTGAAACTGTTTGAATTAATGCTGTTTTGATCCTTTGTCCAAACCAAAACATGTATTTGATCCTATGTCTTGGATCTAATACAACCTTTATTTTTTATTTGATTTTATGATTTTCATGTCTAAAACATTATCAAGCTTGCCTCACACTATCCTTTCCAGCAAACCGATCATTTTGAGGCATGCACTGTTTCCTTGAGATACAGACTGCATTGTATTGAAACACTGAGAATTTTCTGAAATTATTTTCAGGCTGATTTGTGAATTATTTCACGAAACTGCATTGCTTGCCTGCCTAAACCCTGCAACAGTTATCAGCTGATGGGTCAATGTGTGAATAGAGGGGAGGTTGTGAATAGTAGGAGCAAGAGGTGTGACTTAGTGTGGGCCTTGTGGAAATCTATATTTTAAATTGTATCCATTCCAGATAGAGCATTTCATATTTCAGCCAGTAACAGCTGTAATTGAATTTGAAACATTAATTGCATTTATGATAACAAATTTTATTGCAACAATAATTTACAAACATTAATAAAATAGTTTTACGAAAGTACATTATTATCACAGTGGTATGAATTTGTTCAAATTTAAGACTACAATAGAAATTCATTAGGGGCTGTCCATTAATTACACCAGCAATTTTTACCCCTCCAAGCTTGTCAACAACTGTCAACTTTCAGTGACCCCCTATAATTATGTCAAAAACTTTTGACCCCCACTTAGATCAGTGACGGGTCCCCCTAAAAAGTTTAGAAGGTTATTATTTTTGCGGTGATGACCTTTTTTCTCTTTTGTTTATCAAGTGTCATAATGTGGTGATGATGACCTTTTTTGCTTGTCAGGCTTTTTTCCATTGTAATAAATAGTATTCCATGAAATCTCCTATTTTTTATCATTTGTAAAAAAATGAAATTGTTGACTTCAACTTCTCTTGACCCCCTGTCAACAACTGTCAAACTTTTCCAATCCCCCTATTTTGTTGACATAATTAATGGACACCCCCTTATAGCAGACTCGATTATAACATACAATGTATACTCGGTTATGAACTTATGAAGTACTGCACTATACAGTCCCGTGTGATGTGCTACCATATTGGATGGTATTGGATATAATGTACCTTGGATATAATGTACTAAATTTTATAGACCCACTAAGTACATTACAACAAAGTTCTCCTGTAATTAAATTGGCAAAGCATCATCAGTCAAAAGGCTGTAGGCACATCTGTATGCAGACAACATACGATTAAATGGCATTTACTACTCAGGAGCTTCCGGACAACTGCAACACTGTTTCAGTATGATTACCCAAGTTGACTAAGGGCTTACAGTCAAATCCGCTTCATCTTAATCAGTGCTGAAAGTCTGTGAAAAAAGGTACAAGAACTTTCTTGGCGCAACCCTAACCCTAACGAACTATTGGTAGCCATCATTTACATTTCTATAGCACTTTTTAAATCTTAGCTTACCGTAATAGTTTTGCAACAAGTACACGGTGCTTTTACAATATTGGAACAAATATTCAAAAATTATGGAAAAAATTTTCATGGTCCAAAAAGGTGCCGGAACTGAGTTCCGGCACGTTCCGGCTGACTTTCAGCACTGATCTTAATGAAATTGTATGGTCTGTTAAATTGCAGCTATTGTCAGCGATGCTCACTTGCTCTGACATTGCTCTGCATTACTGATCTTGAGATTCAGCCATTTACATCAGAGCGAAATCTTGGGATATATCTTGATGCCAATGTGACAATGAAACTGTCACTTCTGGATGAATGATTCTGGATGAATTTTAGCCTTCACTGAATGCACAGCATTTGTCATTCAGTCTTGCACACTTCCACTGATCCTTGGTCTTGATGTAACATGACTATCGAAATTCTATTCTCAATGGGCCGCCTAGTTATCTTACTGAGCGACTTCAATCAGTGTTGCATGCTATTGCATTCATCCTATATGATGCATTGAACACATGACTCGTATAGTCCACCATCTTCACTGATTGTGGGTGCCAGGACGTATTAAATTCACACTATCATTACTATAGTCTTCCAACATCTTCACAGTATAGGACCACTGTACCTTACATCTAAATGGCTGCGTGTCACAAAACTTCTGTCGACAGCACCTAAGACCTACATCAACTACACTGTAATACACTTATCGTTCGGTTGATGCGTCTATCAACTGTGTCTGATTGTGCCTTTCCTTTTTAATTGGCAACATGTCTGAAATACTGGTAGTCTACCAACATTTGTTCAGCTGTTTCCAAGTATTCAAACGTTTAGAAACTTTTTTATTTTGTCTTGGCTACCAACAATGGTTGTAAAAGTTATGACAGTTATTTATTGTGTTATGGTAATGTACACTGTAGTCCATTTTGGATGAGTTTCTACATAAATTTCATCATTAATGATAGTTTAATAATAATGATAATGCATTTGGGCACTTGTTAATTCTGATATTTGCACACCTACTTCCGGCTAATATTTCAGTCTTTGTTTAGCAGTTTTAGAATTATCAAAGTTTCTCCATGGTTTACTAATGAATCGAATTGTTCTGAAATTACGCATGTCGAAAGTATTGTACAGAAATCATCCAGAGAATTTGATCGATGAATTCCTTTTTGTCGAACTGTTTTTACAGACGTACCATTGCTGGCTCCTTTGCAATGCCAGGTGTATCCCACAAACTTTTTCTCCAGACAATCGCTTTTAATTTCTCTCGGTGAGAAAATATGACCGTTTGTTGCATTACCTTGTGTAAAATTTGACTTTTTTCTCATATCTTCAGGGATTTGATTGGTAGATTCGTTGCCTTCATCAACGGCAAATGATCGTTTACTTGTGTCTGATGGTTTGACGCAAGTTAGCTGCAATGTGGGAAACATCAGCAACTCTGAGCTTTTAGATTCTCTGAATCTTTGTTTGGCTTCTTCTTCACCTTGCGTCAAAATGTCGTAATCAGTTTGAGTAATTGCTTCCCTGTATTCTGCAAGATTGCATTGAATTGCTGCATCTCTCAGTTTCAAAATCTCGCTTACTTCACGACTGGGCCCAATTTCACTTGTATATTTACTCGGTGATTGTCTAGATCTTATTTCAACAGATTTTTGTTTGCAGCTACCATTGGTTTGGAAATCTTCTCCTATTCCAGTACTTATCTTCTTTTCCTGAGTCTCGTCTTTAGTTTTTACATCAATTGCACTGCTTTTAGAAAGATGTTCATTTTCTTTAGGCACATTTTGATATGGCTGTATGTAATTGGAGAATGTATAAAGTATTTTAGGAGAAGTTTCCATCATGCAAGTAGATGCTACGATTAATTCTGTTTCTTTAGTTTTCGTTTGGTCTATTTGTTTGTTGTTGTCGTCATCATTTATGTGCTCTGAGTCAGTAACAATTTCACTGTCAACCAGTTTATGTTTCTTATTGGTGATTTGACCATTAAAGGAACTGGAATTAGTAGTATTATCCATGCTGTGCATTTCCACGTGAGACGGCAAAGATGCACAGATGTGAATTTCTTCCAATTTTTTATCCGAGTTCACCAGACACTGTGTAGCTGGATTCAATGTTGCGGGTTCTTCCGATGACACTTCACCATAACTGTTTGATCTCGGTTCAGTTCCTTTGGGCTTTGTGCTTTCAACTACACAGGTCTCTGTTTCAGCTTTGCAGGTATTGATGATGAGATTACCAAGGGTCTGAAATGTAGTTGGTTGAAGTTCATTGGCAACACCCAATCTTCTTCTCATAGGATTGTTCTGGAGTTTGTCTGTGTTTAACTGTAGACTGAAACTTCTACTGTTTTCTTGTTCCTTTTCATGCAGGACTGCATTTTCTTGAATTTGTTTGCGAACTTCAGGTTTGCGGCCCGCTATTATCGTCGTTTCTTCGGTGGTGGTTATTGTGAGCATTTGCCATTCTCTGCTCAACGCGCGTCTTCTTGTAAGACTTTCGCTTCGTGATCTGCGCTTTGACCCCAGAACGGAATATAGGAACACGTCACTCTGCGAAATTTTGCGGTCTGCGTAGCTGTATCTTCTTTTAGGCCTTGTTTCTGTCAGTGACATGGCTTGTAAAAAGGAGCTATCGTCAGACAGCTTGACTTCACTTTGATGATCGTTTGCCTTTGTGGAAATTTGAGGTGGATTTGCCTGTTCATCTGTCGAACAGATTGCAGCCAGAGGTACCACTGTCCTGCATTCTGTTGAGGCTCGAGCTGATATGTAGCCTTCAGTATCTTTGGATTTGCTGGATCTGTACGTATCTTGCATTTGTTTGGAGCTGGCATTGCTGCATAGTGCTAAACCAGCAGTTTTGCTTCCGGTTTTGTTTCTGCAAGTATTGTGGTCTTCTTCTGTGTTCTGTGCATATTGTGATAACATAAATTGTACATTTGCATCACTGTCTGCATTTTCTGGGTCTATTATGTTTGTTATGCTCTGTGAGTCTATTTCTTGTGCAGTATCTTCTATAGAAGATACTGCACAAGAATTCCTCTTGTTTTGACTGATTGAAGCATTTTGTGCAGTATCTTCCATAGAAGAATCAACTGTCGTCTTGTTTTGACTGATTGAAGCATTTTCTGATATTGTGATACTATCCAAGTGAAACATTGCTTTGTCAAATCTTGTTTCATCTTGACCTACGGTATTGCACCACTTTTCACTCATACCTTTGCTTTCATTATATCTTAACTCCCCAAGAGTATTAATTTCATTTGTTGAAAAGTTATCTTCACTTATGCTTGGTGTTTTTTCATGCTTTTTCACATCTTTCCTATATTTCTTTACATCCAATTCATTTTCTTCACAGTTTGCTTCTACTGTTGCAGTTGTTTCAATTTTGTCATTATCTGGTTGATTTTCAGCTTTCTTTGTTGTCAGTATTAACTGAGCTTCTGCTTCTGGATGCCCTTGTTCATCAGAATATGATGTGTTTTCTGTGCTAGCAAAATTTGCATTGTGTTCAGTGGATTGTTTTACCTCACTTTTTCTGTATTTATCAGTTTCATTCAAATTGTGCACTTGTTGTTTCAAGCTTTTCAGGCCAGTGGCTGTTGAAGTGACAAGTTTCTGAGATCTTCCACCATTTTTCGATTTCATTCTAGCTTTTTCTGCATCACATTTTAGCGACCAAGAAGCTGTTTTGTCAGAATTCTCTACTGTATCTTTATGTTGCACCATTGACTTGCATTCTGTCATTATTCTGTCTGCATTGTCTGTTCTAAGCAGTGAATCACTACTGGTGTGTTCTGTCTTGTGATTTGTGTTAGTAAATGGTGAATTTGTCTGAAATGTTTTTGGGACAGTGTCTTCATAAGAATTCTCTTTACAGTGACTGTCTGTAGTTATGACTTGAAATTCCTTGGTTGGCCTTTGATTCATATACCTGTACCCATTCGTGTTCATTCTTAGTTTTTTGTCTTTTAAATCCTGCAGCCAATCCTCTTCCAATTCAACTTTTGGATCTGCTGAATGTTTGCAATTTTTCATTTCAGCATTATATTCAATTGCCTGTGAAGCTATGCTGTTGAACGATATCGGTGAGCTATTCTGTTCCCTCGAATATTTGGCATCGAGCGTGTAGTTGACAAAAGTATTTTGATCTTCTTGGGCTGACGTCCATGTTGTAGCCATCTGATTCTTCATTGAATTGTCATAGTTGTCTTGTTCCTCTATTTTATTTCTCTGTGATCTATTGGGTTTCTTGTGTGATCTACTGTTTTTCATGAGAGATCTGCTGGTTTTTATGTAATTAGAGAAATTTTCATCCTCATTCCATTCATCATCATATATGCTGCAATTAATTTCATCCTCTTGTTCCATTTCAAGTAGCTGTGTCATTTTATGTGTTCTGTCCTCTTTGTTTTTGTGCATTTCTTCTTGATCTTTAATTGCTTTTCTCATGTTTTTGCACTCCAATATTTCATCTCTTTCTCCATTTTTATGTGTGTTTTCTTGAAATGTAGGCCTACTACTTCCCTCCTTGTCGTGCATCTGGGTTCTCTTCTGTTCATAATTTTCACCCACATTTGTATTAGATGTTTTATTTTTATCGATATGTTTTAATGGTGTGACAGGGACTTGATAGCTGTTAATTCCTCCACCATTTTTGGATTCGTTTTGTATAATAGTTTTGCCAAACGGCACATTAGGTGTGCAGACTTCAACGATGTTTACCTTCAGTAATTTATCATGTCCTGTGTTAATCGGTTTTGCCCTTGCGTAGGTTTCTTCCTTGCAATGTCCTTCGTTTGTATTGCTGCGTTCAGTTGACGCCCACATTCGAAATCCAGCCATCTCCTCTTCCATTTCGTGGTTTTCTGGTGGCTTCTCGACTGCTCTGCCCTCGTTAACGAGTTTACCATTCGCTTCTTCGTTGAGGAGAAAATTATGATTGATGTTACGGCCCGTGTTCGCATCGAGAACACAGCCATTATCCACTCTGCTGGAGATCGTGGGCGCATGCGTTCGAGCGGCCGTTATCTGTTTATCTTCGACGGTTGATATTTCTTGGGCCGTGTGCGTAGCGTCTGCAGTAAATTTCAGCGCGTGTCTTTCGCTCGCCACCACCGTCTTTTCCCTGCGGTGTTCTGTCGGAGGTACTCCGATTTCTCTGCTGCTTTGCTGTACGGCTACTGTTAGTTTTGAGTCGTGTTTTGACGGGTAGCGTTCGCCAAACGCAGCTGTGTTCTTATGTGGCTGGAGGTGCACAAAAGCTTTTTCGTCTAAATTGTGTGGAGATTGCAGCGTTTCTGTACTGTTACAACTGTTGGTCCTTTGCGGGGCTGCTTTCGATCCAACTTTCGCCATCAGGTCCACTTGGCATTTTGCCGATTTGACGGACTTCGTTCTTGACATGCGTCTTGTATGAGTGATGGTCTTTGGTTGGTGCGTAATTGGTGCAGTGGTAAGACTCACCCTCAGCAACGTCTGACATAATGCGGGTAAACTAACATCTAGGAACGACCAAAGGGAGGCATCAGAGAGTCCACGCTGAATCCCTTTCGAATTCGTAGAATTAACAACTAGCTCGCTAGTCTCCATTTCAATTGGTGTTCGACAGGTGGGCCTATTAGACTGTTATAGCTCAGAAACTCTTGTTGGTTTCACGTAGGCTATTGACAGGCTAGTTTATTTTTCAGCCAAACTGGGTTACATTTCTTGGTTTCGTGTTGATCTTTTGCGAAAAAACCAAATGGTCATTTGTTCGAAAATCTCGTCTGATCGATTGAGAATCGCATCTGAAACGGCTGTCTTCGGCGGCTTCTACAATTAAAAGCATACGTATTCAAAGGCGCAGCCATGCATACAGTGGCGTCATTTCACACTTTTCTTGGGGGTGCGAGAAAATTTTTTGCCAAATTTTTGGCAATTTTTGCGATATTTTGCACATTAATACATTATAAATTATTTTTGTCATTTCCTTGGGGGGCCACGGCCCCCAAACTCCCCCCCCCCCATGACGCCCCTGCATGCATACAGGATACCGGAATAGAGAACATGATCAGCATTTCTACAGATCAACTTAGACCCGACTAGAGACTTGAGAAGAGTCGCCAGCGGGATCTGTTACGACAGTAGGGTTATTTCTAGGTTTATTAATTAGGGGGTGTCGTTATATTCTGGGGTCGGTCCCTGCTTAAAAAGTCTGACAAGCAAAAAAGATCAGCCCCGGCTCAACAGATTGCCCCTTGTCCCTTCCTAAAATATTCTGACAATCAAAAAGGAGGTCATCCCTAGCTCAGATTGGGGGTTGGGGTGTCGGTCTCAAATGGAGAGGATGTTATAGTGGGTGCAAAAATATCCCTGTACGACAGATCATATTAAACCTGTTTTTCAAGAGTTAACATTGGTTGCCGGTAGAAGAGAGAATTGTATTCAAGACTGGTCTCATGGTTTAGGCTATAAAACAGTCTGGCCAACCTCAATATTTGAAATCTATGTTAAATCGCCCGAAACATTCTCATTCGACAAGATTTGCCAATTCCTTGTTAAATATACCCAGAATCAACACTGAAATTGGTAAGAGAGTTTTTCCATTTCCGGCTGAAAATGTTGGAACTCTCCTTCTGGTTATCAGATCTTCCAATAGCCTACTGAGTATTTTCAGGTTTAAGTCATAAAACACATCCATTGAAAAAGAGGCTCCAGTTATTTTGCGATTGAAGGAGAAGTTTGCCACATTATCCTTGAAGGAAAACCAGGCTCCGGTGAAACCTAATTTTGCTATGACATCAATGGGCCTACTCAATTTGTCAGGGCCTGCCCCAGTGTTTATTCTAGCCCCCTTGACATTGGGGGGATTTTGCAGTGGCGTAGCGTGACTTTTGGGGGCCCGGGGGCATCTTTGCCATGGGGCCCTAGAGTTTCGAGCTGACGAGCAAAAAAAACGTTATCACCTCCTTTTTTATCCTGACGAGCAAAAAAACATCAGCACATCATTTCTAGGGTTAGGGTTAGGGTTAAGTTAGGGTTAACCCTAACCTAACCCTAGCTTAGACCCCTCTTCGGGGCCCCCCCGCCCGGGGCCCGGGGGGCTGTCAACAAAGTGCCCCCGCCCCCCACGTTACGCCACTGGAATTTTGAAATGTTTGGGGGACAAGGTTTGAGTTTCCACACGTTTGGGGAGGAAATTTCCATTCCCCAGCCAACATCTAAAAAAAATTGCGGGGGGGGGAATTATCAAACTGGGGGGAGAAATCCTCCCCTAAGAAGGCCTAAAATAAACACTGCCTGCCCCCCACAGTGTCAGTCCCACTAGTTTATCCCACTAGTTTATGACGACTCTCGGTCAGTAAAGAGTCCACAATTTTTAGTCTGAGGCAGTGGGGAGTTAATTATCCGCTGCTTCTTAAGAAATCGATCGATCCAACAGATCGGAAACTGGTTCCTCCTATATGACGGACAATTGTCGTTTATTTTGATCATATGAAATGCAATGCTCTTTCAATAGTCTGTGGGCTGTGGCTCTGTGCCATGAAGAGGTTTTTGAGTGCATTAGGTCCTTTGGGACCTTTCCGTATAGGCCTACGAGTCCGATCGTGCATTGGATTCGAACGAAAATACAGCAATCAAAAATTAATTTCGTTCGTTTTGATATCCCGTCAAACGTCAAACTCTGGACTAATTCCAATGGACATCATGCATTCAAACTGCGGTTCTATCGATATATAGGCCTACTCTATAACAGCCACCATCCGTTTAACATGGAACTCTGTGAAACGACACGCTTGAACACGTTAAATCTAAATCTTTCATCCATTTCATTCATTCACGTTGGGTGGAACATACGGGTTCTCGCACAGAGCAGATCCTATCGAATCGCTCTTAACCCTGTAATAATAATAATAATAATAATAATAATAATAATAATAATAATAATAATAATAATAATAAACTAATAATAATGAATTAGTACTACTAGTAGTAGTAGTAGTAGCAGCAGCAGCAGTAGTAGTAACTGTAGTAGTATAGTAACTGTGGTAGTAGTAGTAGGCCTAGTAGTAGTAGTAGTAGTAGTAGTAGTAGTAGTAGTAGTAGTAGTAGTAGTAGTAGTAGTAGTAGTAGTAGCAGAGCCGGATTAACCATGTTGCATATGTTTCAATTGAAACGGGCCTACTCATAAATATTTCTTATTTTTCTTATTATTTCCAAAAATGTTCTGTCTGTTTAAGACAAGATTGTTTACTTTTAGTGTTTTGGGACTTAACATTGATGGACATTGAATCCGAAATCGTTCAAAGCCTTGACTTTCAGAATATTATCGATGCGTTTTCAGCAATTAAATCACGTAGGAGAGATTTTTGACAATGAATAAATCCATCCATATAATTATTAAATATTTTAAGACATTTTTGTTCCAAGGTATCGCCATGTGGGGCCTATAATTAATTTGTGAAACGGGCCTACAAAACCTTAATCCGGCTCTGAGTAGTAGTAGTAGTAGTAGTAGTAGTAGTAAGTCTAGCTACATTTGCTAGTAGTAGTACTATCCCCAACAGTAGTAGTAGCAGCAGTAGTAGCATAGTAGTAGTAGTAGCAGTCTTCATATTTCGTCATCCAGTTTCATGGGTGCTGTACCCGTAGGTGTCGACGGCCTGGTTCGGTATTTGCCTCCATCTTGCTCGGCCCTGTGGTTCTGTCTACGATTTGTAGCTCCCAGGGGGTGTAGTCAAGACCAGAAGTTGCAAGACCGAGACAAGACCAAAACCCCTGCCATTGATACCATTAAGACCAAGACCATAGTTGACAATACCAAGACCGAGGCTACTAACATCAAGACCAAGACCGGCCATCCAAGACCAAGGTCAATGCCATCTAATGCAACGTTTCCCAAACTGTGGGTCGCGACCCAAAAGTGGGTCGCCCTGATCTATTGGCATCATGCAAAAATGTACCCAAATGTCAAGTGGGTGGCGGGGTAGCGCGAAATTAAATTCAAAAGTGTCATTTTCTAACCAATACCACAATGTCACGAGCCTTGAAAGTTGCAAGTAGGCTTAGGTTTTAAGAAATTTATATGCACGCAATCCTCAATACATGACTTATAATATTAAAAAGATCAGTGTTTTATACAATTTCAGTTGACAATAAGTTTGCAGGGTCGCGGCATGTTACAAAGCCGCTGAAGTGTTCGCAGTTCCAAAAAGCGTAAGAACCACTGTCCAATAGTACGTCTAAAAATTATCCTTATTTCGCAATAACGCAAGAAAAGCGTATTCCGACCATTTTGCTCTGAAACTCCACAAACAATAGGGAATCTCTTACTTTAGCCATGAAGCATGTACCTGGCGGTTAAGCGATTTTGCCATATTCATAAGATTTTTAAGACGCGTAACAAAGGTATGTTCCTGGCAAAATTTTATAAAGATAATTTTCAAAAAAATTCAATATCTGTTTCTCTCCTTTCGTCGTATTTGGCAAAAATATGAATATATGCTCTTAATATGTTTGCCATAGTTTTCATTCTAATTGAATAAGAGTTTTTGTTTTACCATTAATTCAAAACTCAGAAGATTCTTTTCAACTAACGTTCGCCAGATGGCCTCATGCATTTTAAACAATATATTACTTGCTATGATTAGGGTCGCGGAACGTTACAAAACCGTTGAAGTGGACCGCGATTCTAAAATGTTCGGGAAGCCCTGATCTATTGGACCATGCAAAAAATGTATCCACTGAATTACTGTATACATTCTTGTCTAACTAAACAATAAAATGAATATGATATACGCTTTAGGGGCTATCCATTAATTACGTCAACAATTTAGAGGGGAGGGGTTTGAAAAAGTTTGACAGTTGTTGACAGGGAGGAGGGGGGTCAAGAGAAGTTGACGTCAACAATTTAATTTTTTACAAATGATAAAAATAGGAAATTTCATGGAATACTGTTTATTACAACGAAGAAAAGCCCGACAAGCATAAAAGGTCATCACCACCAAATTATGACACATGATGAACAAAAGAAAGGGGGAAAGGTCTCATTGCTGCAAAAATAATAACCTTCTAAACTAGCCAAGGGGAGATTTGGGAGTTAAACCCCCTTAGCTGCCGAAATTTGTTTAGTGAGTTTCTATATATTTTTTTATTTTGGGGCGCGATTTTGGGGGTGAAACCCCCTTGGCTATAAAATGTAATGGTGTAAGAGGTGACAAGCTTTTTTTGCTTGTCAGCATATCTGGAAGGGAAAATATAAGAAGGAAAGATGAGGATGACCTTTTTGCTGCAGCTTGTCTTGCACTTTACACAGCGAAATTAGTATCGTTGCTCTAGGCAGGGACTGCCATTTTACGGCGAAACGCAATGTGGATTATTTCGGGTTGGAATCAAAAGTACTTCTTTTTTATTGACCGGTGAAAAAATGACGAAGCCATAAAATCTGTACGAAGACTTTTTCCCGACGCGCTTCGATTTATCACTCTGGACCGCAGTTCTCAGGCTGAAGTGATTTACAAATCCTAATCCGCTTCGCTTCTAATATGCTAAAGCATTTTGGACAGTTTTTCCTGCACCTGGGCCTACAGAATACTTTTGCTTAATGTCACATTCATATTTCATACAGTATAGCTGTTCAGGGCTCCACTGACCGCTGCAACTTTCACCTGTCAACTGAACGTGGTCATTCTGCCACGCGCCGTGCAAATAACTGGAATATTCGATCCGTTTGCACAACGCGCGAATATCAACTCTACAAAGCAGATTTACTAACAGACGAATCCAATGCATACGCCTACTGTCATGGCCAGAGCCGTAGCTAGGGGGAACTGGGGGGGGGGGTGCAAGCCTCTCCGGGCGCCGACCGGCAGGGGCGCATTTTGGATGAAAAATAAAAAAAAAAAATAGCTGAGCGGAATAATATGAAAAGATCTTTTGTGACTTTGTGACGACTAAAAAAGGTCATCAGTCCGAAAATAAATGGACAAGTAAATAAGTAAACTCTGTGACGACGACTAAAAAAAGGTCATCAGCCCGTTTAGGGGCGCAAAATATAAATCTTGCCCCGGGCGCCGAAAACCCTAGCTATATACGGCTCTGGTCATATAGCATGCGTTACAATCTTCTATAAGATATGCAGTACATGTAAAGCAACCCAACGTCGGACCATCGCCTTACTTGTGAGCATGGATCTGAGACGGATGAAGCCGTGAAATCTCTGGCAAATCGAAAGAAGATTCAGTCCCGCTATAATAATTATATATAGAGTCCTGTTTTGCTGTTTCTCAGCCCCGGCCACTCGCGCTGCAGCGTCGACTATGCTCCAGATACGAATGCTGCCGCTGCCGCAGAAGACCCGCATCGCTTGTACGATACAACAACGTTATATAGTCCGAACGCCTGTATATTCTGCCGATGTTTTGAGCGTCTACGCTGCTTCGTAGACCATTCGCGGTTAGTCTCCGTTGCAACCGAGGGACGAGTGATTGTACGTTGGTGCCTGCATGGGGTATGGTCCCGGGGATAGGCCTTCTGCTGCCGCTACTACTACTACGTGGGCTGCGGAGAAGGAGGAAGACGAGGAGGAGAAGGAGGAGAAGGAGGAGGAGGAGGAGGAGGAGGAAGGAGGAGGGGAAAAGCGCCGCAGGGACTGATGGACAAACTCTTAAGAGTCGAGAGATCCGTCGGCGATGGCGTTGTCGATTCCAACCTCCATTATTAAGCGCTTATATCGTCTGCGCTCCGCGGCCATGTCCGCGTGTTTATCCGACGACGACCTCACAGCCGGGCGCTGATCGCTCGGCCGGATTTAACCGCCTAAGCCCTAAGCCATCGGGGAGGTAGCCAACCTTTTGCTACAAGCGGGCCATTATACATGCTGATCAACATGTGGAGGGCCGCATTTTTTGGTTCCTTTGTTTTCGTTTTGTTTTGGTGCATTGTTTTCAGCCGTAGTAAAGATACTGCAATCTATATAGTACCGGTAGTAGCTAGTATAATAGTTACAATTAAACAGCAGTTTAAAGTCTTGTCTTGTCTTCAGCCAATGGCGTATTTACCATTGGGCCATTTGGGCCATGCCCCCCTTTGGTCTTGCAAAAAAAGGTCATCAACTTTTTCCAAAGTTGTAACTTGTCAGGTCGAAAGTGTCTGGCCCCCCTTACCAAAATTCTAAATACGCCACTGTCTTCAGCCATCCTCGGTACGAGGGTAGACTGCATCATGAATGAGATTTCTCCATTGCTTTCTTTTGTCCGTCATTCGGATCGCCATTTCCATTGTCTTTCCAGTCCATTGCATGATGTTATCAGTTCATCTGGTTCTGGGTTTGCCTTTTTTCTTTTTCCATCAGTTGTGCCTTGTATTATTTCTTTTTCCAAACAGGTACCTGTCTTCATCATGCTGTGGTCAAAGTACGACAGTTTTCTTCTTTTGATAGACTCCAAAAATTCTCTTGTAAGTTGTAACACCTCCCTTCTCTAATATCCATTCATTAGTTCTTTTCTGTCCATGATAGGCCTATATGCAGAATCTGTCTTAATCCTTTCATCTCGAACGCCTTGATCCTTGCTTCATCTCTTTTTCAAAGTCCATGTCTCACATCCATATGTTGCCACCGGCCAAACTAGAGTTGACCATATTTTGATCTCTGTTGTTATCGATATGTCGTGGCTTTTCCATAGATTCTGTAGTGCTTTGCTGACTGCTTGACATTTTAAAGTAGGCCTGTATACGTTATTATGTTACTAAATTAAGCACGGAAACTAAAAGTCTTATTCAACCAAGTCGATTCCCACCAAGCCTCAATTTCCCCCCAAAGGCCTGGAGTCTGGATAAAACACTGCTATTCATGCTTACTATTCATACCGAGGATTAACTTCTAGAGGAAAATGGTAACGGCAATCGCCGTGGAACAATCAGTCGAAGAATATGAAACACAATATCCGTCTTATTTAGACCAACAAAAGCTACGAAGTCACGTGACCGCAAGAGAAGCTAGATAGAGAAAGGTTCTTATAACTGGACGCAGCGGCGTCTGTGTGTACCTCTGAAAAACAAGTTCTTTCAGCTATTTACGAATACGAAACGGATCTTATAAATAATCCTCCGGATGAGTAGAATCGCCTACGATCGTCGGTAATTGTGCTTCCACGCAACGATATATAGCGCTATCCACTTTCTCCGCACTCCACAGTCTGATTCTGAGCAGGGCAGGGGCGCCCGCAGAGGAGGGAGAAGGAAGCAAATGCTTCGTAAAAAAGCTAGAAGGAGGAAATTTCCCTCTGAGTTTTGGTTTCACGTTATAGGGGTGGGGAGGGAGGACAGGGAAGGGAAGCTGCTTACTGCAGGCGGCAGAGGTAATGGGCGCCCTTGGAGCAAAGGTTTTTTTGTCCGAATGCAGACAAAAAACAACAGTTGCCGTCAACTTCGAGTAGCAGCGTTGTATCTGAAAGTGACAATGAATGCCAACCTTTATTTCTCGTTCAGATCTCCACCTCTACACGAACACCATGGACGTCCGCAACAATTTTTCCAGGTCCTGTGACGAAAGAAATAAAACATTTTCCAGGGGGTGCAAAACAAGGTTTTGCGACGAAAGAAACAAGTAATTTTACTTTTTCATAACTCTACAGTTTTTCCAGGCGGTGCAATTGCCCCCCCCCCATCCCTCCGGACGCCCATGACGAGCACCGAGGCGTCTGTCTCCAGTGACGATAATACCCTCCCCCACTTTAACACTGTCAATTTTCTAGCTATTCCGGAAACGTTTCGCGTAGTTTTTCCAGGTAATTTCCGTTACTTCCGTGATTTTCCGCGCAGTGGCGTCGCGAGGGCGGTGCGGGGGTGCGGACCGCACCAGGTGACACCACCTAGGGGGGTGACACCAAACAAGGATGGCCTTTTTTGCTTGTCACAGCATCTGAGAAGGAAAAACAAACAAATATAAGGATGACATTTTTTCTTCTTCTTCTTTGTTTGTCACGGCATTTGAGAAGGAAAAAATAAGGGAGATTTAGAAGAGGTCCCAAGTCTAAATGGGTGACACCACGATTTTACCGCACGTGCTGGGCGACACCAACCCTAGCGACGCCACTGTTTCCGCGTCGGATTTTACACGGAGCCGAAGAACAAAATAAAACAGTTGAAAGATTGACCTAGCGATCGACCCCCATTTTTTCTCATTCTGTTGGTACCAGCGATATTTTTACATACCCTAACAACCCAACACCCTCCAATTTGAGACCGACACACCCCAATCTCAGCTATGGGATGACCTTTTTCTGCTTGTCAGAATTTTGGGCAGCAGGGGACCCCCAGAATTTACCGATACCCCCAAATTTATAATCCAAGAAATAACCCTGACTGGTACGGCTCGCGCCATACCCCCTGCGGTCCCTCGTGGTCTTATATCTAGACGCTCTCCGTGAACACAGCCTACCTGCTGGTCAATCGACTGTTATTGTCCATGCAGAGGCGTAGCGAGGGTATCCGGCGCCCGGGGGTAAAGTGTACCGTTGGCGCCCCCAACACTGCTGACGAGCAAAAAAAGGTCGTCACATTGTTCTCGGCGCCCCTCAAGTCTTACGGGCGCCCCTCTTCCAGTGGCGTCATTTCACACTTTTCTTGGGGGGGGGGGGTGGGCGAGAAATTGTAAAAATATTTAGTTTTAACATTTGTTTATTTTTGGAAATTTTTTCGACTAAGTTTGTTTGAGTTCGAAAAAAAGTTAAAAATTTGACGACTTTTTTTTTTTTTTTTTTTTTTTTTTTTTTTTTTTTTTTTTTTTTACGATTACGATTACCAAAAAATAGTTGACGACCTTTTTTTTGCTTGTCAGCCCTTAGCGGCTGCTGACTTTTTTTGCCCCCCAAACGCAAATAACGTCCCTGTTTTTGTTTTTGTTGCACATTAATGCATTATAAATTAATAATTTAATTTCCTTGGGGGAGGGCCGTGGCCCCCAGCCCCCCCCAAATGACGCCTCTGCCCTCTTCATATAGTGCTGACGAGCAAAAAAGTTGTCGCACATGTTTCTTCTTTATTATGCATTTCACTTACCCAAATACCCATTTTTGGCGCCCCCACCTCGGCGCCCGGAGGCATGCGCCCCTCTGCCCCCACTTCGCTACGCCTTTGTGTCCATGAAATGAGTGTCGGTCAATCATCGATCTCTTGTCACGCAACGGTTGACCTGAGGCGCTCTATATTAAGATACGTCATACGCAATTTGTGCTGGCACAGGTGTGTTGGCAGAATACCTGTGCGTGTGACCGGATGCCAAAGATGAAACCTCCGAGAGAAAATTTAATGTCGGAAGCCAAAATAACGCATTATTAATTTGGCAATCTTTCTACGAACCAAGAGCTACTCTCGGTCTCGATGAGTGCTTATCGAGTGCAGTGTTTAATCTTGACTCCTGGACTCCGGGGAGGGGGAACTGAAAAAGCCAGGGGGAAACTGAAAAAGCCGGGGGGGGGGAACTGAAAAAGCCAGAGGAATTCAGCTAGGGGCTGCTGTTAGTTGATGTAGTATGCCAAAATTTTCGTGGGCGAATTTGAAATTTCCGGGGAGGTGGAAAGGTCAAGTTCCCTCCGGAAACGGCCTAGATTAAACTCTGATCGAGTGCTGTCATTTACGAAGTGTTGCCATGCGGTGTCTTAATGCCTATCGGTAGGGTCCCTATGCATGTGTAGTTGTAAACACGCATTATAGCGGTATAGACCCAATGTTTAATCTAGACTCCGGACTCCGGGGGGGGGAGAGACTGACAAAGCCGGGGGAAGTCAGCTATAGAGGGCTGCTGTTAGTTATAATGTAGTGGAACGGGTAAGGGAGAAGCATTTTCCGGGGGATTTGAAATTTTCCGGGGGTGGGGAGAGAGGAAAGGGAAATTTCGCCACGGAAACGGCCTAGATCAGGGGTCGGCAACCTTTTGAGACCAGTGGCGGCTCTAGGATTTGGCAAGTGGGGGGGCCGTTGGGGGGGCAACTTCTAATCATGGGGGGCCAACCATTTGTTGTTTAATGTATGTAGCATTAAGTATAGGGTCCCAACTGGGGGGCCACGGGGGGGCCAGGCTCTCAATAGGGGCACGGGCCCCCTGGCCCCCCGGTGGAGCCGCCACTGTTTGAGACGGAAGAGCCAAAAGTTATAATTTACAAGATTTCTCAGTTTTTAAAGAGCCACTAAAATTGTTGTTTCAATATTATGGTATTTGATTAGGATTAGGATCATTAGGTCATTAGGATCATTAGGTTTTTATACTGTGTGCAATATTTCTTTGAGTTTTGAAAGTAAAATATTATCATATTATTCCCTCCCGCCCCCCACCTCCCACACACACTGCAACTCGAACGATTTTTCGCAAATCCCACTACCAGTCCCAACCAAAGTAGGAGAGGGACGGCTTCCGTGGTTGCGCCAACGCAACGGTGATTTAAAACTTAAGATAAGCATAAGCTTCGAGTGAATCTACTACGATACGAACTATTGCGCTATATAAATCAGCGAGACTGAACTTACTTGGTTGTGGTTAAACGTGTTGCAGTCAGGACAACAGACATCGAAGATGGCGTTCGTCGTTGCATTGTCGGCGATCGTGTTATTAGCAGCGATGCAGTCAGGCGCTGGAAAAGGTTCAGTCTTTGCTCGATCAATTGACAATTGGACTTCGAATGATGATCACTGAATCCAATTCTGAGTCGGAATTCGACTTACTCCGGCGGATTATGATCTTACTGTGGACCGACCACCGACTGTTTTGCGCAGTGTAGTAATAAAACTGGCGCTATAGAAGTGCTTGGT
Source organism: Metaphire vulgaris (assembly GCA_018105865.1). Taxonomy (NCBI): domain Eukaryota; kingdom Metazoa; phylum Annelida; class Clitellata; order Crassiclitellata; family Megascolecidae; genus Metaphire; species Metaphire vulgaris. The sequence continues at coordinate 6,793,210 of CM030869.1, forward strand.
TGGACCAGTACCGTTTGAAGCCATGTCTGTATGCTATATTTCGCTGGAGACTAAGGGTGCTATTGATGGAGCTGCTATACGTGTCCAGAGCTGATAGCTGATAGAGCTTAACAAGCACATTTGCGCACCTATCGTTCGTTGCCAGATGGTTTGATGTTCTTCATACCATGGGCGTCCGGAGGGGGGTGCAAGGGGGTGCAATTGCACCCCCTGGAAAAAATGTGGAGTTATGAAAAAGTAAAATTACTTGTTTCTTTCGTCACAAAACCTTGTTTTGCACCCCTCTGGAAAATTTTTTCATTTATTTTGTCACAAGACCCTGTTTTGCACCCCTCTGGAAAAATTTCTGCGGACGCCCATGCTTCATACTCATATGAAGAACCATGGTATGGGGTTGGCCATTAATTGCGTCAACATAATATGGGGAGGGGTTTTGAAAACGTGTGACAGTTGTTAACAGAAGGGAGGGGGCCAAAAGAAGTTGACGACAACGATTTCACTTTTTACAAATAATCAAAAAATAGGAAATTTCATGAAGTACTATTTATTACAATGAAGAAAGGCATGACAAGTAAAAAAGTAATCATGTTGACACTTGATTAGCAAAAAAAGAGGCTACAAGGTCATCACCACACAAGAAATAATGGCCTTCTAAACTTTTAGGGAGACGGAGACCCGTCACACTGATCTTGGGGGGGGGGTCAAAAGTTGTTGACATAATTATAGGGGGAGGGTCAGTGAAAGTTGACAGTTGCTGACAAGGGGGGCAGGGAGAGGTCAAAAATTGCCCAACAATTGTTGACATAATTAATGGATAGCCCCTATGTGAAGAATCCTGGTCCATCCACTAACTCTTGTTCTATTTTTTAATCATTAGGTTAGAATTTCTATCGACCTTTTACTGCAGTTCTCACCTTTCTGGTATCTCAAAGATTAATCTAATCTAAGTCTGTGATGAATTCAGAACTCTGTTCAAGTCATTACAATAGCACCAAAATATGAGCACATTACTGTTGTACTTTGTGATTTTCACTGTCTGATCACTGACTCTTGATCCAACTATCCTGCTGGTTTATTAAGTCTTACACTCCAATAGACCTTCATTCTTTGCAGCACTGCTTATTCAAAGTTTTAGAGTGCCATTATGCAGCATCTAATGAGCTAACACTAGGGATACTTTCAGTGGCGTAACGTGAGAGGGGGCACTTTGTAGACAGCCCCCGGACCCCGGCAGAGGGGGGACCCGAATAGTGGTTTTTTTGCTCATAAGCACTACTATAAAGGGGGTGACGACCATTTTTTTGCCCGTCAGCACTTAAGCGTGTGATGACTATTTTTTCCTCGTCAGGCACTGGAGGCCCCATATCAAGTATTGCCCCCCGGGCCTCCAAAAGTCATGCTACGCCACTGGATACTTTATGCAAGCCGATGCTCCTCTATAAGCTGTTGTACTTGGGATTCTTGAATTTAACCCCAGCTTCAGAACTTATGCTGTATCATGAACTTCAGATAGAGGCTTAACATTTTTTATTCTCCATAGCATCACCCTTAACCGGAACCAGCCAATGATCAATTTCAGACCAATCATTTGGAATTCAACTTACGAACTAAGACACAATGTTGACAAATAGTTTCACCTTCAAATGACAATTGACTGATGCCCAAGTATAATGACTCCATAGAAATTCTTTGATTTGATTTAATTATGATCTGTTATGGTTTTTGTTTTCTAACTACATGAGTACATTTTGAGATTTGTCAATTATAACGCTTTTGTAACCGGGGCGGAAGATGGCAGAGTAGGTTATGTGCTGGAGCGTCAGGCTGACGGGGCGGGTTCAAGCCCCGTCAGTGCCCCTTGTGGCTTTCACACAGGCAGTAATGCCCAGTGTTTTATCCAGACTCCAGGCCTTTGGGGGGGGGGGGAAATTGAGACTTTTGGGGGAAAATCAACTTGGTTGGAGGGGAAAAGACAGCAAAATTTGTGTAAGTGCTGGGATTTTGGGGGGGAATTTTGAGTTTGTTTTTTTTTGGGGCGGGGGAATCTCCCCTCCTAACAGGCCTGTATAAAACACTGAGTAATGCCTTCTAAGTCACTTTAAATCATGCAAGTTTTTTAAGTTTAAGTTACTGGATCACAGCATAATTCTGTTTGTGTGTTGATCACTTAATATTTGTTTGCTTTGATCTTGTTCAGATATTCAGGGCAGCTTCCAATATATCGACAAGGATGAGGTGCCACCATTGGACTACCTAAAGTCACCGCTTCAGGTGAAACTCATCTCAGGACTTCGTAACCGTCGAGATGCATCTTCTCCACCGGATGAATCTGTTACTCTGTCAATACAAGATTTCAAAATGGAACCTGGTTCAGCAGTTTTGCCATCTTCCACTGTTATTTCTCTGTCTGTGCCTCTCATGAGACTTTCTAACCAGACAACAACTGCCACCTTCCCATCTGTAACTCCAGATCACAGTACAGCAATTGCCGACAATAGTTCTCTACTTTTGCAAACTCCTGTTGAGTCAACCATCAAACCAACAAAGCAAAATTTCACAATTGTTGAGGTAGATAACAATGTATGTCTTTTATCAATGCATCTTTAATATGCATGCTTTATCATCATAGCTGGGATGCTGTCTAGTTTTGGCTAAAGTTGTCATTTTGCTATTTATGCTTTAATTTTAAATGTCAAAAACATACATATTGTGTGAATATGAAGTGACCGTTTGGTTTTGACCTTCAGGTTTGTCTCTGTTTAATACAGGGTCAGGTCAGGTCAGGTTTGCTATTTTACTGCTTATTTTAGTTTTACTAAGTATGGGTGCTACATGTTAAGGGCATCGTAAATAAATTATATATATATATATATATATATATTTATATATATGAATATATATATTATATATATATATATATATGACATTGTCCCCAATTTATTCTGAGTCAAATAGTGAAAGCATTTAGAAAATTGGTTCACATTTGCCAAAGTTATGGGCAAATATACAGTGGCCTGTTTTTTATAGGGTCACAGTGTATATGTGTATATATACTGTATATGCACACATAACACACAGTATATTTGAACTTTACTAACTCTAGATTTATCTAGCAGCTGTTAATCCAGATGACACTGTTGATAGGATGACCATCGCTATTATCGATCTCGCATTGCAACTGCTGAAGAACAAGAGTCATTTTGGATTGATGAAAAGACCATGTACTCTGCTTCACGCCATGATACATTGTCTGAAAGTTATCGAAGTGCAGCGGTAAGCAATATGTCCACAGATCTTAACAGCTTTCAAAATATCACACGAAAGGATTTTGTTTTATCAATTATTTATACTTTGGATGTGTCAAATGTGTATTATTATTATTATTATTATTATTATTATTATTATTATTATTATTATTATTATTATTATTATTATTATTATTATATAGTTTTTATTTTTATTATTGCAGAGAAATTTTTTACAGTGCAGTTTATTTTTATTATTGCTGAGAAAATTTTTACAGTGCAGTTGGCATGGTGAGGGCCAAAGAAAGGGCACTTTAGCAAACATTGCTCAAATTGGATGTGAAACAAGTGAGTGTTGAAATTCTGCTTAAATACAACTGTAGAGTTCACCTTTGTAACATTGTTTGGTAGTGTGTCCCATAGGACTGGATTGCTGTGAGAAGCTGATCTGTCACCAGACTTGGTATTGTTGGCTGGAGGAGGAACGAGTAGTTGAATGTGACTGCTGGATCAGAGTTGGGAACGATTATCATTTGAGAGATCTAGGGAGGAGTGAGGAGATGTAGTCAGAGCAGTCATTATACATACATATATACATATGTTGTATATATGTGTATACCTGTATATGTGTATATATATTTTTTCTTTATTTATTTGTGTGTGTATATATATATATATATAATATATATATAATATATATATATAATATATGTATTATATATATATATATATATATATATATATATATATATATCGAGAAAGCTTCAGCAGATGCTACACTATTTTAGACAATTCACCTGGGTTTCACTTTCACTTTCTATGGTCATGAAATCAAGCAAGTTACCATAGCAACTGGAGGTAAATTGTTCTTGATTTTGTAAATGTTCATAAATTTTTTGTTGTTTCATGCTTTAAGGATTAATTCACAGCAAATGCCAAATATTTTCTACTTTTTAGGTTATGAGAATTCAAGTATTTTAGAAGTTTTTAGTTCTGAGTTGTATGCATAACTTTAAAGTTTAAATCTGCAATTTATGCAGTGCATTGATAATTATTATACACTGGTCATCATCATAAAGCATGTTGGAGGCTCGGGGCGCGATGTAGTAAAATAAACGAGATTTCGGTTGATTTTGTATCAAATTTTATTTATTTCAACATAACAGTCCAAACATCAAAATGGAAGAGAGCTCTTCAGAGTCAAAACCAAAGACTCTGAATCTAGATACAAAGTAAGTAAGCAGATCAGACCCATAACAAGCACCAGACAGACCATATTAATGTCCGCTCTGTGCCAGTGGACGAGTGAATGCCTGGGGACCAAACCCAAGTTGACCGCTCATGTAGGGCAGGGTTAAGGCTCTACCAAATGAGGCACTGAAGCACCCCAGGCAGCTGAGGCACCCCAACTTTCTGCAGTCTTTGCTTATTTTACTGTGTTGCGTTGTATCAGTACGATGAGATTGTGTGAGGCACATAGCTGACTGAACTAAGTTGAACCGATTTTGTTTAAATTTTCTCTGCTATAGGTTTCCTCTACATGAGTGATTTTCTGCATCAGTGGTTGACTGCAACGCAGTACATTGCTCCACTGATGGCAAATTTTGATACACAGCTTGGTAATACATCGCATATTCGCTACATGGACAATGGTTAGCCATTTTTCACAATGTCTCCCATTTCTTTTATACATTTTAAAACTTGATTTTATAGCTCATGATTTCATTTTCTGACTGGTTTCTTATAAATGAATTGTTTGAAGGTTTACAAGAAAATAAAGTGTCAATTTGTTTGCATTAAAAATTCACCTCCAGTGTACTAAATATTCTATTGGGCGTGATCAGCCTGTACCTTCAACATTCAAATGTATTATTTCAATTATTTAAATTCCAGTTTTGTTGTTTTCTCGGGCAATGTTCTACTCTGCTCCTGTAAAATTCAAGGCTGAGTTTTAAATGATATAATTAATTCTTGGAGTGCTTAACATTATCCAAGTTTGGCATTGGCTTGAACCCCTGATCTCAGTATTTATATAGATTATTTTGCATTCTTTATGTTCAACCAGAATTGTTTAAGAACACTTAGGATATGCAGAAGCTGCATGTATTTTTGCAGGCGAGTATGCATGAGTTTGTATGTCATCGAGTTGCCCTTTGTTGTAGGAACTGTCTTTGTGGTTTGGTGGGAAGATGTATATCTGCAGGACAGTCATGATGGTTTGGCACTTGAAGTTTTTTTCATGAATAGTGGTTTAAAATGTCTTCAAATCTATCCATTTTATCATGTAACCAATGTTGCTAATTTCTTGGGACTCGGTGTTTTAGTTCTTTTGAAATTTTGAGCCCACTTAAGTGTGGATAAATGTGAATTCAGTAATGAAAAGAATCATTCTGTGTTTTTGTTTCGTAATGTTGGATATTTTCTAAAATTGTATTTTGTAGTGGGTTGCTTCAGCTTTCAAGTAATGCTGCACAAGGATGGCCGTATAATATTCAGCTACAGACAGGTTTGAATGAGTTTCTTTTGAGTTCATTATGAGCATGCTCTAGTTCTTCAGCTGCTAGACATTCTATGGATTTTAAAGTATCTGAACCAGTTTTGTGCAGCGCTTCTGACGTTTCAGAGGTGGCTTCTTTTATTATCATATTTTAAATTAATCCACTTGTGGCTTTGATTTGCCAAAGTTGACTTAGGATGATAAGAAAGGCTTTCCTACCATTTTAATTTTAACGTGAAAAATTACGTTTTCGAAATGGAGTGAATTGTTGAACTGCTTGAATTGCATTGATGAGTTGGATTCAGTTTAAATTCAGTTACGTGATTAAGTGAAGGCCCAGTGAATGAATATTTCTGAGTTAATTATTTTATCAAGTTTTATTTAATTATAGCAAATTATGTATCACTGAATCTTTGATTGCTATTCAAGCACTTGGGCATTTCCTGTTTAAATTTGTTCACGACAGAAATTATGATAACTTGAGACAGTCCCTGCTCTTACTTATTTTATATGAAATGGAAATGAAAGCTGCTCTCACTTTAGCTTTGACGTTTCTAGTCCAACATTCCCTTTAGTAAACTAAATTTTGGATGAATTAAAATGAAAGTGAACTGGCAGAATTATTATGAAAAATTTTCATGCAAATATATTATGCAAAAACTCGCAGTATATATACATTTAGGAGATATCTGATCTATCAATATTTGTGTGTATATATATATGTGTGTGTGTGTGTGTGTGTGTGTGTGTGTGTGTGTGTGTGTGTGTGAAATATCAGTTGATAGTTGATTAAACTAAATTTTAGATGAATTAAAATGAAAAGTGGACTGGAAGATTAATTATTTAGAGACATTTTCATGCAAATATATTATACAAAAACTCACAGTATATATACATTTAAGAGGTATCTGATATATAAATATTTGTGTGTGTATATATATATATACATATATATGTATATATATATATGTATATATATGTATATATATATCAGATGATAGGTGATTATACAGTTATGGCCTAGTAAAGAAATTATTTACAGAATAACTGTATATAATTTAATTGGCATAATGAATCTAAGTGATGTGTTTGCAGGTACCTTTGACCGCTCCCTCAAATCTGTCCTCCCAAAGGCACCCGGTCAAAGTCGGCCTGTCAGATGCGTATTACGTTGACAAGACAGGAAATTCTGGTGAGGCTTTGCCGCGCTAAGTAATGCATTATAAAATAGCGGTGGTCACAGCGGTGTGTTTTTGTTTGTTTTCTGAATGGCATGCAGTTGGAAACTTCTTTCCGACTATTACGTTTACTTATTTATTGCTATGATTGTTATACTTAATTTTCCAAAAGTGTCCTTGATATGCGTGTGAACTTCTGTATACCTAATTGCCTAATCCTTTGAACCTGTGATACTGCTATGGCGGGATGACTGTTTAATTCTAATCCTCGGTTTCCAGCAATAGCAGGATAAGCGTATATAAGGTCTCGGGAATCAAGGGTTATTGGCTTTTATGTGCAGGCTGACAGTGTTCAAAGGGTTAAGTGTCAGTATGAATGGATATGCATTGCAGCTGTATTAGTGGAATCTTGCCTTTGTAAAGAGTATTTCTGCAAAATTGACTTGAAAATCTGGTTTTGCTGACAAATAGTGAGTGTCAATAGTTTGTTCTTTTTGAATTCTTGAATTCATCCTCTTAACAGAGTTTCATTGCATCTAGAACAATGCTCCTTGGTTTGGCAAATGTTTCTCATGCTGTTTCAATTTTCTCACCATCTTAATTTGCTTGCATTTGACAAAAGTAACTCTTAAATATTAGCTTTGGCTTCTAGTGCTCAGAAGTACAGGGCCAGTTCACAGAAGCTCACAGCCTTTCTTTTTCAGTCTTCTTAATTTTTTCAATTCAGCTGTTTGAGTTGACCTTTGTGTTCCAAACATTAGTTTTTCTCTTGCCTTTTCTCTCTTTTATTTATGCAGATCTATTAATAGTCTCTGCTCAAGACTATCGCCATAAACACAGGATTCACAGTATTTCTGAGTTTCCACAAGAAGAATTGCAATTTACTTTTGCCATTAGGTTACGTTATGGAAATGGTTTTAGGGGTTTTAATACCTTCACTGAAAGGTTGATGAAATATTTAATTGACTTGCTAATTCAATTTGAGTCTTTCAGTTTTAGTCAGATTGATCTAAGTTTTTGATAATTTTGTTGTGGTATATTATAAATCTGTTTGTACATCTGGACGCATCAGAGATTTAGATTTGCATTAATTGCTTTGTGATGCACATTTGCAGTTATTTGTTTTACAAATCGTTTGTTTCTAAATGGACACAATTTGTGCACATTGCATATGTTGGATGTAAATTAATTGTTATGTTGAATGTCATGTACATTGTCCTGATAGATTCATCAAGCATTTTCAATGTGAAGAATTTTGTTATGCAATAAAAATAATAGTATGTTGGCTGTAATTAGTATGGTGTGGAATGATGGGTGTGGTGATCAGTTCAATTCTGATTATTAGGTGTTTTATTTATTTATATTTTTTCACATTTTATATTTATTTTGCGTTGATTTGCATGTGATTTTGTGACTCGTGTGTTTGCATGTGTTTTTTTGTATGCACGTAGATGGCAGTTGACAAATAGTGAAATTTCATCATAATCTGACTTTCTTGATGCATTTGTTATTCAGAGAGATCTGTTTTGTAAGTTTTCATTTCGTTTTTCTTCTATCATTTCACATTGTGGTTTCTATGTGCTATCAGGGCTTTGTGTTTGGTATATGAAATGAATTAAATAGATACCAGTAATTAAATACTAAAAATTTAACATTTGATTGTGTTTAGCATAGAAAATAAATTGAATAGACAAAAAAATATAGCTTGTAATGTATTAGCTAAAAATGTAACATATATAGCATATTAGTTAGCATTGTATTAGCATTTTAATTTTGTAGCATAGACACTTCTTCTTATAACACATGTTATTTCCATCAAATGACTGTGGCATTCACACAGTCCATTTAGGATGAGTCACTGCATAAATGGTGTTGTATTCTTGCACATGTTATGGGACGCGATAGGGTTTGCCCTTATTTTATGAACTGCTTGATGATTTGAAAAATTGAAATGAATTTTTAAGCCAATTTTTTACTATCACAGCCTCCTTATAATCTTTCCTTCTAACCACAGTACCTATGACTTTTATGCTACAGTGAAACCCGCTTAATTGCATAGGTGCCGTACAAGCCTTTGCTTATGCGATTAACTGGACTATGCGAATAGCTGAGACGTCTGATAATTAATTAATTGTACACACAAAACACTGGCTCGGGTTTTTATATTGTTATGCGATTATGCGGGTTATGCAATTAAGCGGTATGCGATTAAGTGGGATCCACTGTACTTCCACTGAGTGCAATGAACTGGCTGAGCAAACAGCTGTCACTACATTAGAAGTAGTATGCTAGTGGATAGCAATAGCGTGTTTGTGCTTTTTAGCTACTGGAGGAAATACTTTGTTTTCAAATGATGTTATGCTTGCATATTTCGTAGCTTTGTTTCGTTATCTGCAGTGAACAGTATTTTGAAAGTCGGTATCTTTAGCAGGTACGCGCCAACGTACGATATACGAATATCATCGAGTCGAAATAAACATGTCGCAAGTGATCAACAAATCGGCCATCATTATCAGCCCTTTGCCGAGTAAGTCGCATTGAAGAACCTACCTTTAAACCTTGATATTACTAAGCAACTATAGCTATTTCAGTGATGATGCTGTAAAACCATTAACCCCTTTACCGGGAACCCCGAATATATCCGTCCATTTTACATTGAGTTACAGTTAAATGCACGGTAAAGGGGTTAATGCCTTGCCTGATGGATTGATCAGTTTGTATTTATTTGGCAAGTTTGTTGCCATTTGCTGTTATTTGATTTGAGCTTCAGAAATTGACAATCGATTAACCCTTTCACTGTCAGTGAATGTATGGTTTCTATGGTATATATGACGAGCAGCACTCGTCAACGCGGTACTTAAGGGGTTAAATGAATGATTGTTAAATGTTTTGGTGTTTGCATTATTTCGGTTGATTGGGTTTTAACCCCTTAACTGGGCAACTATTTGTAACTCAATGTAAAATGGACGAGCGTTACTCGGGGCGCCCAGTTAATGGGTGAAGTGCGAGTTTAATTACTTAATATTGCTGGAAGTTGAGTTTCTGTTGACTGAAGCAAAAAATGATGGCAACAAGATAGATATACAAGTGATTATGCAGTATAAAGTAAACATGTATTTCTAGTCATTCTTATGTTAACGTCAAATGATGGTATTTAGACTTGCTGTCAGCACTATTGTATGTTCTGTGCTTACTGATTTGACTTTAATTAACCACTAATTTAAAAATTTACTGTTAGCAATTTGTCATTCTTAAAGTTCTGTTCTTAATGTTTTCCTGTTCTTGTGTAAATATAATTCTCAGCTGCTTTTTGACTATGGTTTTTTCAAACCTTCTGTATTACTATTACTTTTATCTTTCAATAGTATTTGTGTAAAAATGTGCATGTTAATGGTTGATTAATGGACAGACAAGAGAACTAACAAAGAAATACTACAGATGATGGAAGAGAGACGAACACTGATGACTACCATCAAGTTAAGACAGACGAAATTTTTTGGGCACGTGATGAGAAAAGAAGGATTAGAGAACCTAGCAGTGACAGGCATGGTGGAGGGCAAAAGATCAAGAGGAAAACAAAGATCAAAATACACAGACAGAATGAGAGAGGAAATGGGGATAGAAAATAACATGGAACTCCTGAGGAGCACTAGAGATCGAGAAAATTGAAAGTCCATGGCCGCTGACGCAGCAATGCATGGCAAGTAAAAGAAAGAAGAATGGTTGATTGCTTGCTAAGGACTCATTCATTTAGTATGTACGTAAAAAAGGCATATTTTCAAACTGTTGCACACACCACACATGCGCAAACTCTCCAAAATCCAACCCCCATCCCTCCCCAATGCATGCATGCTATATGGATGGACCCTAAACCATGCTGTTGTGTAAAATTATGCCCCCTTGACTTTTGCCTTCATTATGCCACGGTGCTATATAAGTTGTCTTGCTAATGATAATTATATGCAACACTTTTGTTTGTATAGTTGTTGAATTGAATTTTAAAAAATGATAAATTGCTCATCTGTTTGCTTCCATTTTTAATATTCTTTTGTTGCCCGTATGGCAAATAATACATTAGCGTCTGCTCGTGATTTCAGCCTGTTTGTCTCTGAAGACCTGCGAGGATTGTGTCAACCTGTCGTCTACTGTCACTTCGTCTTTTGAATGCCGCTGGTGCCCCAGTCTTGGCAAATGCTCCGACGGAATCGACCGCAGTCGCCAGGAGTGGCTGGGTAGGGGTTGCGAGCACAGGGTAAGGAACCAGGCAGAATATTTCCAACTACATAACCATCATTACCCATTGACAGCTTAGGAGTGTAAGTGATTCTGAAATTTATGAATTTTTAGTTTAAAATTTAGCCGAGCTCTGTGATGAATTTCAATAAATCTTGAGACCAGAATTGACTGGTTTCTATATTGGGGGGGGGGGTGGAGGGGGCACACTGGAGTAGTGGTAAGATTATTGTCAGCAGTGGCAGTTCCAAGAACTCTTGGTGGGGGACGCAATGAATTTCTAGGAAGATGGAGACCTGTAGGGGGCCCGGGTGTGGTAAACCCTGAAAAGGACTGACAAGCAAAAATGGTCATTAACCCGTTACAGGGGTTCGACGTCTTAAAACGTCGCCCGGAAATCATATGCGAACGGGGGCCGACGTTTTAAAACGTCGCGCAACTGTTTTGCTCTTCCACCACGGTGTTCACCGTTTATAAACGTTTTCTTGATTTGATTTGATTTCCTTTTTGGCACGGATGGATGGTAAGTACAATAAAAATGCTAAACAATGATGCAAACCACATCTTTGTAGCTTCTATATAGCCTGCAGATTTCAAGATTCTCGCAAAAAATTTCACTTCTCCGAGCAACGGGTTCCTGGTATAGAAACACCATAACTCCCCCAAATTGGGTCCCATCTTCAAAATTTTTGAACTAATCTGTTCCAAAGACACCCACCTACAACTTTGCCGCTGAACCTAGGGGGTCACCGCTGAAAAATGTTTTTTATTGACCTTTGAACGTATTTTTTGGGAGGGGGTCATATTTTGGTCTGTAGGGTGGACCCAACCCTCGAAATTTCTTTTTTGGCACGGATGGATGGTAAGTACAATAAAAATGCTAAACAATGATGCAAGCCACGTCTTTGTAGCTTCTATATAGCCTGCAAGGTAAGGTGTTTCAGATTTCAAGATTCTTGCAAAAAAATTTCACTTCTCCGAGCAACGTGTGCCTGGTATAGAAACACCATAACTCCCCCAAATTGGGTCCCATCTTCAAAATTTTTGAACTAATCTGTTCCAAAGACACCCACCTACAACTTTGCCGCTGAACCTAGGGGGGTCACCACAGAAAAAAATTTTTTATTGACCTTTGAACGTATTTTTTGGGAGCGGGTCATATTTTGGCCTGTAGGGTGGGCCCAACCCCCGAAATTTCTTTTTTGGCACGGATGGATGGTAAGTACAATAAAAATGCTAAACAATGATGCAAACCACGTCTTTGTAGCTTCTATATAGCCTGCAAGGTAAGGTGTTTCAGATTTCAAGATTCTTGCAAAAAAATTTCACTTCTCCGAGCAACGTGCGCCTGGTGTAGAAACACCATAACTCCCCCAAATTGGGTCCCATCTTCAAAATTTTTGAATTAATCTGTTCCAAAGACACCCACCTACAACTTTGCCGCTGAACCTAGGTGGGTTACCGCTGAAAAAAAAATTTATTGACCTTTGAATGTATTTTTTGGAAGGGGTCATATTTTGGTCTGTAGGGTGAGCCCAACCCCCGAAATTTCTTTTTTGGCACGGATGGATGGTAAGTACAATAAAAATGCTAAACAATGATGCAAACCACATCTTCGTAGCTTCTATATAGCCTGAAATATAGTAAGTTTAAAAAGTACATGTTCACAGTTCAAACAAACGCTTTCTTCCAAAATTAGTTACCAAAATTGGTAACGTCTTGTAAAAATTAATTCCCCCTTCAACGGGTTAACAGTTTTGCCTGTGCCCAGTAAACCCTGAAAAAGATAATTTTATGCATAACTTTATACAACATGTTGGAGGTGCACAGATGCACAAATCTAAGGACTCTGGGTTTATGCAGTTATGCAATGTATGGAATAAATTTGTATACATTTGCTAAATGCTATATGAAATTTAAATTACAATTAGTCACTTTATTTCTAAAAATTATTCATAAATTATTTATAGATATTACAATTTAGTATGCTTTTAGACTTATGGTTTGTATAATAAATGATTTAATAATTAATTGTTATTTCTTTTTGTCTTGGGTTCTTCTGGCAAAGAATATTCAGAAATTTTAGTATTTTTTAAAGAATTTACTCAATATTTTGTTGTAACATAATCCCATAATCACTTTTCTTCCACAGGGGCAGCGCTAGGGGGGTGGGTCCGCGGGTCCGGACCCACCCAGCCTCGGGCACAGGCACCCGAGCAAATCGTGCAAATCTGTAGGGAAATTTTTGGGGGGAAGAGGGGACATCTGGTCGGGCCCTGGTTGTGTTCATTGGGATCATGTTGTGAGATTGCGTTAGACCCACCCAACCAAAAACTCCCAGCGCTTCCCCTGCCCATCCATCTTGCAATTTCCCAAAAGCTCACAACTGCATGAATTGATTTCCTTGTGGTTGTTGTACAGTCTCCAGATGCTGTTGAGAAGTGTGCGGATGCTGATAAGCAGAGTTTGACCGGATCACGCATGTCACTTATAGCCTTGGCGCCATCTGGTGGTGCGAGTGTTGTGACCGCAGTTGTTTTAACGGGAGTTATTCTGGTGATTGGAAGTGTTCTGGGGTGGTTTGTCTACGCGTACAAGAATCCCAACAGCAGATCAGGATTATGGTTAATTCAGGTTTGTATTGAAAATATATTAGTCAAATTATTGATTCATATTAACCATTTTTATGTGTGGCATTCCTGTTTTAGTGATTTTATTAACACGTTGGCTGCCAACGAGGTTTTAGGCGTGGCGCCAGCTATAGACACTGGCACGGTGGTTATAGGAAAATGGCAGAATGTATAGCACTTGTTCATTTCACGTTCTTTCACTCCAATTTATATGTTGAGCGATATAAAATAGCAACAGGAAAGAGAGTTCTCTTTCCCTTTGCCATTTTATATCAGTCAATATTTGAATTTAGCGAATAGCAAAATATTTCACTGCAATGTCAATGTCAAGCAGTCTTCTCAGTTGTCTAAGCCAAGATAAGCAAAGCATTGTCTTGCGTTAGAGTCTAAAGTTCAGTCGAAAATTCCTACATTTTTTGTCATTTTGAAATAATCCTCAATGCATTTGGTAGATGGCAGCATGTCTCTATTAGGCCTATGTCGGTCTCAAATTGGGGTTAAAAATATTCCTGGGTGAAATGTTTAATGTTGTAAACTTCCATTGTTCTTTATGCAAGCAGAGTGACTAACGATGACATCGGGGTGCGATTTGTGACCTGGAGCAGTGGGGGGTAACATGTTGAGCTTGGGGGGATGTAGTTGCTGGGGAAATGTAGCAGTGGGGGGATGTAGCTGTGGAGGGATGTAGTAATAGGGGGGATACAGTTGTGCAGTGGGGGGGGGGAAGATTCCCCCTTACCCCCTACAAATCACACCCTGGATGACATGACAGTGGCTGTGCTATTGATCTAGCTTAGTGATTCATTATGTGAATGAGATTAACAAATACGAAACTTCTGTCCATTTTCAGCATCGGCCGAATAACCTGATCGAGCGTATTCGTCAGCTGCGGAGTGGTTTTCACATAGCGAGCAAATATGAGGTCACCATGCTACCAGAAACTGAAAACCTTGCCTGAAAATCAACAACGTTTAGACATATTTTGAGCAAAGTTTAATTTATTTTAAAGTCCATGCTTAAGAAATTAATGATAACTTCAATTAATAGACATCACGTTGTTGGTATATTTTAATTTCAAATTTGTTACTTGAGTTCGTTGTAATTTTTGCTTTTATGTATTTATTCGCTTAAATCAAAAGCTGAAAACTCGACTGTTAAATGCGCTAAGACTTCTTGGTCTTCGTGGAAAAACAAGGTTTTACGGCTTTTTGGTTTGCACTGTTTAAGTTTTTCTAGCACAATTTGAAAATCATGTCTTCGGTTTTTTTAATACATTCCAAGCACAATTTTCAGTGTCGTCTTATTTTCACGATTTGTTCATATATATTTTTCTTAGCATCATTGAATTTCTAATTCCATCCAGCAGTTTTACTGTTTCTTGATTGTTGTTGTTTTGTGTGTGTTTTATTGAATTTTGTGTTGTCGTTGCCACTTTTTTGTTTTTGTGTAATGAAATTGCTGTAATTTTCTGGTGTAATTTGTTCCGTAAGTGAATTTTATAGCGCAGCTTTGGTTTTGTTCATGAAACTGAATGCATTATTCAAGATCATTAACATTCAAACATTTTGCTGTCTAATTTCAAATTTATGCATTTCGTCAGTGATAAAAATTTCAATGCTTTCACATTTTGCCAATTCATTTCTTATAGGTTTAAAGATTATGCAGTTAAATGTCTCTTACACAGAATTTAGGGGCTGAAAAAAGTGTATTTTCTGGAAAGCGCCAATCCATGTTAGCCGATTCGGTAATTGCATCATGGACTGAATGAAGTGTTGTCTGATAATTAATTGAGGACAGTGGCGTAGCCAAGGGGGTTTTGGGGGTTAAACCCCCTTTGGCTGCCAACAAACAATTTTTTTATACGCTTTATCATGCGTTATTCATTTTCGAACGAGATTTTGGGGGTCAAACCCCCAAGGCTGGCTGCCGACTGAAAAATTTCTAAGTACTATAGAAAATAGAAAGAATACGAAGGTGACGACCTTTTTTTGCTTGTCCGCTCCTAAAATAGGAAAAATAAAAATAATTTTCCAAAGTTTGGTCACGATTGAAACCAACCCCCCCCCTTCCGGAAATCCTGGCTATGCCACTGATTGAGGATCTGTGTTAAAGTTCATGTGCTTAATTTATGTGATGGCCTTATTTCTTTGATTTCTACTAAGTCCACATCAGGTCAGGTCTTTGTCCTCCAGCTGTTTCCAGTTATAGACTTCTCCATGACATCTCTCCAAAGTTCTCTGTCCTTTGCTATTTCTTCCAAGGTCATTCAGTGTCTTCCATCAGTTTTTCCATTAAGGTTCATCCCTGCCATGTGCAGATCATCTTCCAAACCGTCCACCCATCGTCTTTTTGGTCTTCCTTTAGATCTTCTCCCCTCTGGTTTGTAGTTTAAAATTCGTGTTGGGTTTCTTATTTCACATACCCACAGTCCACATACCTGATAGAAATCAAAGAAATATAAGGCCATCTGACTAGGTGACTGACTGGATGACCATAAGACCATCTGACTGAAATAAGACTGTCATCATCATCATCGCCTTCACTTTCTGCCTGCATGGCGGCAATAGTTAGATATGAAACATTTCCACTTCGCTCGATCTTGCGCTAATCTGCATCCTTCAACAATCGACATGACTGTATTCTGACATAATTCAGACAGTTTCAAATATGATTGAACAACCGTTTTATCCATTCTGCATGAAAATTAATTTCAACAGTTGATCATGTATTGGTTTGGCTGGCTGTTTTAGAGCACATCTATTTGAGCCAAGACCATATTTGTTGTACAGAATTGTAGGAGAATTTTCTGTTAATGTGTGCATTTGCATAGGTGGGGTTATGTTGGCACCAGTGAGACTGTTAATAATTATTGGATATTGGCAAGTTTTTTTATTTCTTGCCTTCCAAGATGCTTACAGATTAAATTGAAAATTCATTTTTTATCCCTATTTACAGTTTAAGGTATGTGTTATTTTTTATTTGACTAATTTATTTTGATGCTTTGTTTTAAATGCTGTTACTTTTATGTTTTAACGATTAATTCATGATTTTGTCGTAGATAATAGATATTGTCTTGATGTTTATTTTTTTTGAATCTGTGAAAAATGTTTGATTGTTTTGTGACTGCTGCTGGCAGAGAGTATGTAAGATGGCGAGTTGCAAGTTGCTGTCTTGAAATGGTTATGAATTTTTGTGTTCAAACTTGAAACTGATTGGTCAAGTCCTCCAAAATACTGACCAAAAAATTTCACTGGCCATATCACTAACAGTGAAGATCACTAGCTTAACCACGAGTGAGGCATGGGGGCCGGACCCCTTTCCGAACTGGGACTAATTGTGGGATTTGTGCAGGGGCGTAGCAACAGGGTGTATAACGGTATATATACCCCCAAATCAGACTACCTTAAAATTTTTAATATGTTTTTTAAGATTTTCAAAGTTTTTAAAGATTTATAACCCCAGCTCCCCCTAAATCACATTATACCCCCGAATCAAATTCCTGGCTACACCCCTGAATTTGTGCAAGACCAATGAGAAAATCTTTGAAGGTGTAGGCGATTGTCAACAGAATAGTTATGCCTAGTTATATTACAGTTTATGGTCACTCCTTAAATAAATCACAAATAACACATTCATCTCCTATCATTGTGCCCATGGAACATAACAATTAGTACTACATATGCCTTATGACATACGTCCAGGGCTCAGCAGATAGTCATAGTAGGCCTACAGACAGTGTTGCAGTTGCCGGGAGGGTTGGGGGGGGGGGTTGAACCCCCTCTCAGCTAACTTTCAACCCTCCCAAAAGTCGCATATTGGGTACATGCAGTATATGTAATTCATTGAATTTCAGCCCTCAACCCCCCCCCCTCCCAGCTCAAATTTCACAACTCCAACACTGCATACAGACATGATACACGACTTAAAATATTTGAGTGAATTGCTACAGTATTAGCAAATTACGAACAGTCATCTCGAGCCAAAGTGGGCGTCCGCAGGAAATTTTTCCAGTGGGTGCAAAACAGGGTCTTGTGACAGAAGACATGGAAAACTTTACCAGTGGGGTGGGTGGGTGCAGAACAGGATCATGTGACGCAAGAAACAAGTAATTTTACTTTTCCCATAACTTCACAATTTTCCAGGGGGTGCGTGCACCCCTCCGGACGCCCATATGCGAGTCAATAAAAAGCGTTGATTCATCACCATCTTCTCCCTTCATGTACTGAAGTTGAGCTGGCAAACTGACAACATCAGTTTATCTTCTCGCGACTCTATTAGCAACAGGGATACTTTTACACCCATGTAACACCCCCCCCAATTTGAGACCGACACACACCCTCCCAACACTCCCAATTTCAGCTATGCGATGACCTTATTTTGCTTGTCAGACTTTTGGCAGGGGACCCCCAGAATTTACCGACACGGTCACACGGATGCACCTAACCCTTCGATTCAATCGCCTAAGTCCTAGGACCATTTAAAGGTGCGTTCGATTTCAGCCGTTCTTGTCTTACCTTGTTCAAGGTAACCGACCGACCGACCGACCTCAACACAGACGCAATCTAAGTAACTGCCTATGCAAACACTGCGCTATCGATTAGGCATTTAGAATTTCAGCTTTGTATAAAATTAGACAACCTTTCTGAGTGGACTGTGGACTACCTGCGAACCCAATGATCCATATAACTCTAGAAAGTTTTTGTATCGAATTGTTGCGGCTGACGCCACGCAAAGCCGATAAAAACCATGCATTTAGGAGAGGATTAGTGGCGCAGACAGGTTCCGGAATTAGGGGGCACGTCGACATTTTCAGGGTAAAAGACTCAAACGGGCAAAACGATTCACGTACGACCGTACGTCGTTCACGTATTCCCTTCCGCTGCCTCATAGATACACTGACCTTTGCCCGGCCGACAAACCACCCTGGCTATAGCTATTTCAAGAAAGATTAAGCGCATAAGAATAAGCAGCTACTGCTGTGCTGCTTTCCGGGGCGCTGTAGAAGTTTACGAGATTTTACTTTACTTTACTTTACTTCCTATGTGATCATCCTCCCAGTGGCGGCTCCACAGGTGGGCCTAGGGGGCCCGTGCCCCCTATTGAGTGCCTGCCCCCCAGTGGCCCACCTGTTGGGACCCTATACTTAATAGGGCCTACTACATACCTAACAACAAATGGTTACCCCCATGATTAGAAGTTGCCACCCCAACGCCCCCCCCCACTAGCCAAATCCTGGAGCCGCCACTGCATCCTTCTACCCCTCCCCAAAATTTCTCAACAGTTTTGCGCAAATCCCAATGCCGGTCCCGGCCGGAATAGGGGGTCGGCCCTCGTAACCCCCTCGTGGCTACGACAGTGGGTAGGATGGTTGTCGATATAGCCTACTGTCATATAGTCTGGAATCAACGGAATATCTTAATAGCCTCAATTTTGTCGTCGGATGGGGATCCGCATCGGACAACGTTTGTAGACCTCAGGAGTTACGACGCCCCCAACCAATGTTCCATCTTTCTCTCTGATTTTTTGTAGTCCGTGTGTGCCTGAAATTTCTTGTTTGCAAAATTTTACATGGAAAGTCAACTTTTGTGTGCGCCCAGAATTTGTCCGTAATCAACATTACTTATTGCTCAGAACACAGAACACTCTTATCTGTCAATGATCCGCCTTTTACATTGTTCCCACCAGTTTAGAATATAAACACATGCATTGGCATTAACTTGGATGAAAAAGTAACGAGAGGGGCGCAAACCCCATACCTTCCCCTTGCATGTAGACTTAGGTCTTAAGAAATTTATAATCCTATGCATGCAATCCATACATATGGCTTATATTAAGATGATTAGCGTTTTATTAAACTTTTATCCTAGTTTAGTCGACAATAAGTTTTCAGGGTCACGGCATGTTACAAAGCCGCTGAACTTGCGAGTCGAACAGTTCCAAAAATTTTGGGAAACTCTAGTCTATAATACTTTTTACAATTAACCTTATATCGCAATAACGCAAGGAAAGCGTATTCCGACCATTTTGCTGTGAAACTCAACTAACAATATAATGTCGGAGGTTAGGGCTCGTCTACCTGGCGGTTAAGCGATTTTGCCATATTCATAGGATTTTTAAGACGCGTAATGAAGGTATGTTCCTGGCAACATTTAAAAAAGATAAATTTTAAGAATTCAATATCTATTTATCTAATTTTTGTCTTATTTGGCAAAAATATTAATAATTCTACCTAATATATTTGCCATATTTTCATTCGAATTGAATCAGAGCTTTTGTTTTGCCATTTATTCAGAACTCAGAAGATTCTTTTCAAATAACGTTCGCCAGATGGCGCGATGTATTATTTTGATCTCAAACGCTATTATTAGAGTCGCGGACACGTTACAAAACCTCTGAAGTGGGTCGCAGTTCCAAAATGTTTGGGAAACCCTGCTCTAATTGATTCCTTCTCTTGTTCTTCAACATATTCATTAAGCTAAACTGCAGTTCACAGTTTGCGCTGAATGTCAGATATCTTCCTCTTATATCGATCCATTCGATTTGCTAGATCTTGAAACTGTTCACAATCAAGCGCAACCATGAACTCTTAAACGAAGTTGCTGTTCGTTTTCATTTCAAACATAAGCATAAACTTCTATTAGGTCTCTAAGCTCCAGTCCCCCATTTTAAAGAGCCTACCGATGCCTACCGAACGGGGAAGGTACAGGGCGCGGTCCCCCCACTTTTTCCTCCACTAATTTTACGCCAATGATTTTAAATCTTTATTCTAAGACATTTCTATCGCTGGCTTTCTGTTCTTTTAATTTTATCGATATTTGGAACCGCGTGTTTTGCACAAATCATTAAATAGAAGACCTTTCTTCCCATAGTCTAGACCAGAAGTTAGTAATTGTATTGAGCCGTTACAAGTTCACAACAAAGCGTGAATCTTTATCAGTAAGTACGTGTATGGTATGTAAGCAATGGAAAAATGTTGTCAAAAATTTGTGCCCCCCATGATTTCCTCCGTGCGCTTGCTTTGCTACACATGCACAGCTTAGAGGGAACATTGTCCCCAATCCTCTGTCTCCCAGTCGAAATTAGAAATGTCGGTCTGTAGAAGGCGCCTTGGCGTTCCCTTTGTTATTGAACCCTGCTATGCCAGAGATGCCACGTCTTAGTTATTGGGAACTGGCTTATAGCTTTAAATATTAAAAAGTAATTGAGAAATTGACCTAACAGATGTCTCTAGCCTCAACAATGTTCTCCCACATTACGTTCTAAGTCAGAACCCTTCCCCGCAGTGGCGGCTACAGGACTTGGCAAGTGGGGAGGCCGTTGGGGTGGCAACTTCTAAGCATGGGGCCAACCATTTGTTGATAGGTATGCAGTATTAAGTATAGGGTCCCAACTGGGAGAGGGCACTGGGGGCAGACATCCAATAGGGGCACGGGCCCCATATGTGGAGCCGCCACTAAGGTCTCCAAACCACGGCCTGCGAGCAGCTTGTAGTCCGCCAGGTCTCAAAAAGTGACCAGCGAGGTGTCATTATTTCTTATAATGCGAACAGTCAGTGGCGTAAACCTGGCGTCAACATGGGGGGAGGGGTAGAATATGAACTTGAACTTCAGTAGCTGATTACGAAGAACTGTTACAAAACCGTAAATTGTAAATATATGCACAATTAAACATTGCGGTTTCTTACAGTTGTAAATTAATTAGGTCTAAATTAATGATAAACTGTACTAAACGTACTGGCATCTGAAATTCAGTGGATGAATAATTATGAGAAACAGTTACAATTGTAAATTAATTACATCGATAGCCGTTTTTTTAATTATTTAAAATGGTTAAATGAACATGTGTTTTAAATCAAACATGACTGCCGTGTAGGACCTAAACTAATTGCTTTTATAGTTTTAGAATTTTTTGAAGGTTAAGAATGATTTGGGAAGGTGACAGCGGTTGTTGTGTCGAAGGTGACCAAGACGTCTGCGAGCGGAGAAGTGTAAGTTTTAAAATTACTCTCTTGTCAAAAGCAGGCACTAGGAGTGTGACTAGCAGTGGCGATTCCAATAATTCTTGGTGAGGGGATGCAGTGAATTTCTAGGAAGTTTGTGGAGGGGTGTAACAAAATCCTGGAAAAGTTTGACAAGCAAAAAAGGTCAGTAGCAGATGCATTTTGTCTAGTAGATAATGTGCACATCTTCCCAAAAAGGCTGACAAGCAAAAAAGATCATCAGCTCTGACAAGCAATAAAAAGCTCTGTGGGGGGATGCATACCCAGTCATCCCCAACGTGGAACCGCCCCTGGTGACTAGCCTACGTATTCACGCTCTCTTCTAAAGGTGACTTTATTCGCAAGAAGTTTTCCTAAAAAATTTCACAGTCCTAAAGCAGATAAATGCAATTGCCTGTCATATGAGTTCTCCAGTAGAGGTTCCCGGGTGTTAATAATAGTGTGCGCCCTGTGTTTATTTAGCGCATTGCATAAAACACCTTTTGCGACGCAAGTGGCCGAAGTCTGGAGAAAACAAGAAACAGTTGAATCAGTCTTCGTAAATATTTATGGAGGAAGAAGAAAGCGAAGAGAAATTCGTCTATTGTATTCGCAGAATCCTGACAATTTGAAAAATCGACAGCCCACGATTTCACACGAAGACGAATAAAGGTAGCTTACACTCCATAGGCTCAACGCCCGTACGGAGAACCGAAGGGTTAGCGCCTTCACTGCCCTTCCGTTTTACATGGCAACGGCTGAATGAGGGCGGTTTGCCAGCCTTTCCCTCGCCGCCTTTTCTTCCACCGAGTTAACACCCGATGTACTCATTCACAGCTGAGTCGACTGGGGGGAGGCGCTTGGGACAGAAACACCGGAAAAGTTTCTGCCGCGGCCGGGAGTTGAACCACGGACCTCAAGATTGGCAGACCAGTGCGCTAACCACTGCTCCACCGCGCATCGAAGTCGAATGGTGTATAGCAAATAGCATAGCATGGCGAAATACCATATATATATATATATATATATATATATATATATATATATATATATATATATATATATATATATATATATATATATAAATAAAGCGTTGCTTTAGTGGCGTAGCGAGGGTATCCGGCGCCCGGGGGCAAGAGTTCAGAAATGCGCCCCCATCTCAAGTACACATAAAAGTCAACCATTGGGGAAATAATTAACACGTTTGCATGAAGCCACTATTTAAAGCTTGGCAATATTGTCTAAATATGCCGTCGAATCGATTGTACTCGACAAATTAGCACACTGCACTTTTAATGCTAGTAATTTTAAAATCGGAACAGATAAGACCGTTCATGTACACTGTACAGGCTAGGCTGTCTATGGTGCCCCTCCAACTTCCGAAAAATAATCTTGAGCAAAAAAGGTAGCCAGCACGATTTTGGCGCCCCTTCAACTCGGCGCCCGGGGGGCAGCTGCCCCTCCTTGCCATCCCCCTCGCTACGCCACAGCGCTGTTTTTATTATCACTGAGGATGTGGATGTTTTTGCGTTCACGTCGAAACATTTCATATAATAATATTTTAAGTGGTAATTGAAAAGCATTATTTCCAAATCTACGTCCATATGTATCTTTTTGCATATACAGTATACATTCGTACGTAAGTTCATATGTATGCTGTATATGTAAATTTGCATTAAATCTATTTCTGATAATTACCAACGCACAAAAGCCTGAATCAGAGATTATGATAGAATTATGAATACAATCGTCTTATTATATCATACAGACCAGGGGCGTAGTCAGGAATTTGATTTGGGAAGGGGTGTAAATATTTTTTGGGAGTGGCTATAAATCTTAACTATAAACCACATAAACCTTATAGAGTAAACCACATATAACCACATATAAATCACATAAAAACTTACGGTGGACTGATTTTGGGAGGGGTATATATATACCGATATACCCCCGTCGCTACGCCCCTGATACAGACTTTCCTATTTTATCATAGCGCCTCGCACCAGTGGCGGCTCTAGGATTTGGCAAGTGGGAGACCGTTGAGGTGGCAACTTCTAATCATGGGGGCCAACCATTTGTTGTTTAATTTATGTAGCATTAAGTATAGGGTCCCAACTGGGGGGCTACTGTGGGCCAGGCACTCAATAGGGGGGCACGGGCCCCTCTGCCCCTCCCCCCCCGGTGGAGCCACCACTGCCTCGCACAAGGCAAATATTGAAACTGTTTTCATAAAACGGCATCGTTTTACAGAGGCACTCGTCTGCTGAGAGACATAGCGAAAATTAATAACAGAGAGACAAGGGGCTGTCCAGCAGTGATGGGCAACTAGTTAACTAATTAGTTGCTAACTAAAAGTTTAACTACTTTTTTAGTTAGCTTCATAGTTTAATTAAATATAAATAGTTTAGTTAAAATGATAGTTTAACTAAAAAAATTTAGTTAATAACTAAATAGTTTAACTAAAAATTTTAGTTGGTGATCCGAAATTACAGTACCTTTTTATCTATTCCTTTCTGGGTAATTTTTTTCATAACAACGATAACACCATATATCACTGATCTTGGTCAGAGACCAGTGTATTTTTACTTACTTACGATCTTTGATCTCGTTGGTAAGCGGGAAATGCTTTTATATGAAGTCGTTTATCTTTAGTTGGAATTATATACAATATTGAATTACATCATAAGTAGCGTTTTCTAGCAACGGAAAAGTGAAAATGAATTAGTAAACATGTGTTGCGAAGAAGTCAAATTGAAGTTAAAGGACTCAAACCAAGCTCATAATGACTGCAAGAATTTCAGTGCCACGTCCCGCTTTTGCCGACCAAAAGTAAAGCGATGAGACTCTTGACAAACTTATGTTCCTGCAGTCTAGACTAAGACTTAAATAGACAATCAATGATTAATTAATTCAATGGTTCATTGACTGACGTGTTGATGCTGCCAGCATCGTCTATGTTTTGAATTGTTTTCATGAACACATATTTGATACATGAAAAATAGTTGTAAAATTAGTTGCAAAAAGTTTAACTAATTTTTTTAGTTTAGTTAACTATTTTAGAAAGTTAGTTAGCAACTAAAAGTTTAACTACTTATTTTTAGTTGAAATTTAGTTATAGTTTGACTAATATTTTTAGTTAGTTGCCCATCACTGCTGTCCAGGAAGCAAACCATCATAACTGACTGAGCAGACCTTACCTTCTAAGGGGCTGTCCATTAATTGCGTCAACAAAATAGGGGAGGGATCTGAAAAAGTTCGACAGTTGTTGACAGGGGATAGGGGGCAAGAGAAGTTGATGTCAACAATTTCATTTATTGCAAATAATCAAAAAATAGGAAATTTCCTGGATTACTATTTATTAAAACGGTAAAAAGCCTGACAAGCATAAAAAGGCCATCTCCGCCACATTTTGACACCTGGTGGGCAAAAAAAGAAAAAAGGTATCATCGCAAAAAATAATATATCCTTCTAAACATTTTAGTCGACCCGTCACTAATCTTAGGGAAGTAAAAAGTTTTTGAAATAACTATAGGGCCACAAAAAGTTTGACAGTTGTTGACAAGGGGAGGGGTCAAAATTTGCCCAAAAATTGGTGACATAACTAATGGAAGCCTCTAAGAACAAAATTTTCAACTCCCATCGGGTGCAGGGCACGATCGGTGATGAGTAAGTAAGTAAGATCTCGTGAATTTCTATAGCGCTTTCAAAAGCAGCATCGCAGTAACTCCTTATTCTTATGCGCTTAATTTCAGTATGCATTAGCTACATATAGCCAACGGTGAGGGTCATCAATGCATGCAGGGTCATTTAATCCAAAGGGTAATTGTGGTTGGGACGTTACAGCTATATGGAGAAAATGATTCTTTGAAGAGAATGCTTTGAGTCTGGAAAGAAAAACTCGAAGAGATTTTGCAAAAAGTGATGGAAATTGTGACTCGGAATGTGTTATTTGACCATGGTGTAGACAGCGGGGGGTTGCTGGAATTGAGTTCCAAAGTTCTGGTGCAGCGTATGAAAAAGCACGGTTGAAAATTTTGAGAGATGATCGATTAAGAGGTCGAAGGAGAGTTACATGAGAGGATGATCGAGTAGATCGAGGATGTTGTGGGATTATCAGATTTCGTAGGTAGACTGGCTTTGATGAATGAAGTGAGTTATAAGTCATCGATATTATTTTGTATTCAATGCGTTCTGCTAGTTTCAGCCAGGGTAGAGATAAATAAATACAAAATTATTAGTGTGAAACCAGACGAGATAACTTCTATCTCTATCAGTTGATATGCAGTTTGAATGCATATGCAGGGTGAAGTTAAGCCTCCTCCCCCAGCACCTGGCCAATAGAACAGCTGATTGCAATGGCATCAGGTAACAGGTATTTTGATCTGCAGGTAAAAATGCAGCACTCGATGCCACTTTACATCGAATAGCACTTTCGTCGGTTATCGCCCGAATGTATATGACATCGATTTGTTTTAGCTCTTTCGCGAACTTCCGCAAACATTTCGTCTACAAGCGCATTCTCTTCATGTAATTGCATTGTACACTTTTGGCGTTCTTGAGAACTGATCTTAACCGTCGGTATCAATTAGATGGACAGATAGAGGAACAGAAGGATAGAAGTACAAAGAATCACTTAACAGAATGATGGTGATGGTGATGATGATGATACTACTACTACTACTACTACTACTACTACTACTACTACTACTACTACTACTACTACTACTACTACTACTACTACTACTACTACTACTACTACTACTACTACTACTACTACTACTACTACTAATAATAATAATAATAATAATAATACTACTACTACTACTACTACTACTACTACTACTACTACTACTACTACTACTACTACTACTAATAATAATAATAATAATAATAATAATAATAATGTAACACTTTTATAGCATCAGTTATAAAACTCAAGAGGTATCAATCGACAGTACTTGGGGGTTGCCAATCGTCCGGATTCCTTCCGGACTGTCCAGAAACTGGAACTAGTGTCTAGCAAACAGAAGAGGGTCTGTCTGCAGAATACAGCGTCCTGAAAAAAGAATACTGAAAAATAGCACAACACTGTCAACAGTTTCACACAACCTTCTTAATTAAAATGAAAAAATGTAACATTTACAAATTCAGAAAATCGAAATAAATAATGATTCTGAATTTCCGAAGGTACAGCGGTAACAGCTAAACTAAAGTATTCAGTTAAAAGAAATTTCGAGAGCGTCCTTTGTTAACGGACAACTGTTTGGTTTTGGTGTCTTTGGTTTGCGGTGATTTCTTAAACTATGTCGGGGACAGAACTGTTTGCTAAAAGCAAGAAAAAGTGAACAGAAGTACCAATTTAAAAGAAAGTAACATCTGATTATACGTAACGTTTTATGAACATTTTGCACTTCGAATCTTGTTGGAACTCGGAAGATTTGAATTAGTTTAGGTAGGCTATTAAATAAGTTTCATTTGTGAAGTTTGCACTTTTTTGCATAGTCGGATCATTATGATGATGATCATCATTCATGTTCCTTGCAGATTCTTGCGAATTTCAACATTTTCTGACTTAGTAAGTCATTAAGTTCAAAGTTCTAACTTACTTTGTAGCCTTTTTGTAAGATGCTAATTATTATTATACTAGGTGTTTACCCGTCAAAAATGACGGGGGAGATTGGCTGTTTTGCCACCCGATTTTGCGCAAATGCAATAGGATTTTGCGCAATTAATTTCCCTAACTCGCCGCCTTTTCCTTCAACCGAGTTAACGCCCATTCGCATGAATTTTCTGAAACTTGATAGTCAACGTAAGTGTAATGATTTGGCAGTGTCGAACGACATGCAGTGCTTGATTCTCTTGTTTGCTGTGCTGCTGTTGCACGCCGAGCAACAGCCTGCTCCTCATTCTCACTTGATTGTCGGAAAGCTCGTGAACGCTAGACTTTTTTGTTTTGCACGGACGGTTAGAAAGAGGAATAAAAAGGCTAAACAATGGTGCAAACCTCATCTTCTTAGCTCTTATATAGCCTGAGATATAGCAAATTCAAAAAAGTAGGAAACTGAAATTAAAATATTTAATGGAACAGAAATCGATTTAGGAATTCAGTCATGATCCAGCAATAGCATCAATGGGAATGGACATAATGCCTTCGCTGGATCATGTAATTTTGATCAGAATTCTCAGAATTCAAAACTTTCGCGCAATTCACCGATAATAATTATGTTCAAACATTGGGGTCATCGGGTTAGAATTGATAGATCTTTACCAAATGTCAACCGATTTTCAAACTTTTTGGTTTATTTTGTTCCTCTGACATCCCTTTACAACTTTGCCGCTGACCAAAGTGGGGTTACCGCTGAAAATATTTTGCTAGGGGGCTATAAACATATTTTGGAGGAGAGGGTGATATTTTAGGTCGTAAAGTGGACTCTACCCCCAACTTTTTTTGTTTTGCACGGACGGTTAGAAAGAGAAATAAACGATCTAAACAATGGTGCAAACCTCATTTTTTTAGCTCCTACATCGCCCGAGATATAGCAAATTTAAAACGTTACAGCAATCATTTCTGAAGAACGCTTTTCCAAAAATTAAATCCCCAGTACGGTGACGCGTCTGAAAATTTAATCCCCAATTGAGGGGTTAAATTAAAAAAAATAGGGTTTGAGGTTAGGAAGGAGTAAATATATATAATAACGGGGGGCAGGGCATTGAGAAAGAGAAGGGAGGTTTGGGAGGAGGAAAGTGGGTTGTACGGGTTTTCGGAGCAGCGTTGTGTAGAATTTGAAACGGGGTTTGTGGCCGTAGGTTTGGGAACGGGATTTGGGGCCGGTGGGGTAGGGCGGAGCGGTGATGGTTTTGGGCCGTGGCGATTGGGAAAGGGATGGTGAGAGGAAATGGGGAGATGGAAAAGGGATGGAGAGAGGGAAGGGGAACGGGGGTTTGGGGCCGGGGCCGGAATGGGTTGGGGCCTGGGGCGATTGGGAGGAGGATGGGGGAGGGAAAAGGGTTGGGGAGAGGGAAGGGAAACGGGGTTTGGGGCCGGGGCCGGAATGGGTTGGGGTCGGGGCGATTGGGAGAGGGATGGGGAGAGGGAAAAGAGATGGGGAGAAGGAAGGGGAACGGGGGTTTGGGGCCGGAATGGGTTGGGGTCGGGGCGATTGGGAGAGAGATGGGGAGAAGGAATTGGATGGGGAAAGGGAAGGGAGAAGGGGGTGTGGGGCCGGGGCGGGAATGGGTTGGGGCCTGGGCGATTGGGAGAGGGATTGGGGTGAGGGAAGGGGGACGGGGGTTTAAGCTGCAATTAAGACGCTTCGTTAAACGCTCCGTTTTGATTAAACAATATTTGGTTGTCAATGACAACAGCGTCTTGCAATACCCGCCGTGTTGCGGACGGACAGACGCGACAGACGGACATCGAGAATTATATAATAAGACTAGGTGTTTACCCGTCAAAAATGACGGGTTAGATTGGCTGTTTTACCACCCGATTTTGTGCAAATGCAATAGCCTTTTATGACGGGGGAGATTGGCTGTTTTACCACCCGATTTTGTGCAAACGCAATCAGGGGAGGCGCTGGGTTTTGTAATTTGTTGACTGGGTGGGTCTAATGCAATCTACACAGCCAGGACCCGCCGGCTCAGACTACCCCTCACCCCCAATCAACATTTTTCTGCGTATTTGAACGATTTGCTTGGGTGCCCCTGCCCGAGGCTGGGTGGGTCCGGACCCGCGGACACCCCCCCCTAGCGCCGACCCTGAATGCAATAGGATTTTGCGCAATTAATTTCTTTAAATCGCCGCCTTTTCCTTCAACCGAGTTAACGCCCATTCGCAGGAATTTGCTGAAACTTGATAGTCAAGGTAAGAGTACTACTGATTTGGCAGTGTCGAACGACATGCAGTGCTTGATTCTCTTGTTTGCTGTGCTGCTTTTTCACGCCGAGAAACAGCCTGCTACTCATTCTCACTTGATTGTCGAAAAGCTCGTGAACGCTGGACTTTTTTTGTTTTGCACGGACGGTTAGAAAGAGGAATAAAAAAGCTAAACAATGGTGCAAATCTCATCTTCGGACGGTTAGAAAGAGGAATAAAAAAGCTAAACAATGGTGCAAATCTCATCTTCTTAGCTCTTATATAGCCTGAGATATAGCAAATTAAAAAAATTTGGAAACTTTCTCAGAATTCAAAACTTTCACGAAATTCACCGATAATACTTATGTTCAAACATCGGGGTCATCGGGTTAGAACGGATAGATCTTTGCCAAATGTCAACCGATTTTCAAAATTTTTGGTTTATTTTGTTCCTCTGACATCCCTTTACAACTTTGCCGCTGACCAAAGTGGGGTTACCGCAGAAAATATTTTGCTAGCGAGCTTTAAAAAAATTTTTGGGGGAGAGGGTGATATTTTAGGCCGTAAAGTGGACTCTACCCCATATTTTTTTGTTTTGCACGGACGGTTAGAAAGAGGAATAAAAAAGCTAAACAATGGTGCAAATCTCATCTTTTTAGCTCCTACATAGCCTGAGATATAGCAAATTTAAAACGTTACAGCAATCATTTCTGAAGAACGCTTTTCCAAAAATTAAATCCCCAGTACGGTGACAGCGTCTGAAAATTTAATCCACACTTGAGGGGTAAAATTTAAAAAAATAGGGTTTGAGGTTAGGAAAGAGTAAATATATATAATAACGGGGGACAGGGCATTGGGAGAGGGAAAGGAGATTTGGGAGGAGGAAAGTGGGTTGTACGGGTTTTCGGAGCAGCGTTGTGTAGGTTTGGAAACGGGGTTTGGGGCCGGTGGGGTAGGGCGGAGCGCTGATGGGTTGGGGCCTGGGCGATTGGGAGAGGGATGGGTAGCTGGAAGGGGATAAGGAGAAAGAAGGGGAACGGGGGTTTAGGGCCGGGGCGGGAATGGGTTGGGGCTGGAATGGGTTGGGCCCGAGGCGATTGGGAGAGGGATGGGGAGAGGGAAAAGGGATGGGGAGAGGAAGGGAAACGGGGGTTTGGGGCCGGGGCCGGAATGTGTTGGGGCCGGGGTGATTGGGAGAGGGATGAGGAGAGGGAAAAGAGATTGGGAGAGGAAAGGGGAACGGGGGTTTGGGGCCTGGGCCGGAATGGGTTGGGGCCGGGGCTATTGGGAGAGGGATGGGGAGAGGGAAAAGGGTTGGGGAGACGGAAGGGGAACGGGGGTTTGGGGGGAGGGCGATTGGGAGAGGGATGGGGAGAGGGAAAAGGGTTGGGGAGACGGAAAAGGAAAAGGGGTTTGGGGGCGATTGGGAGGGGATGGGGAGAAGGAAGGAGATGGGGATAGGGAAGAGAAAGGGGGTGTGGGGCCGGGGCGGGAATGGGTTGGGGCCTGGGCGATTGGGAGAGGGATTGGGTGAGGGAAGGGGGACGGGGGTTTAAGCTGCAATTAAGACGCTTCGTTAAACGCTCCGGTTTGATTAAACAATATTTGGTTGTCAATGACAACAGCGTCTTGCAATACCCGCCGTGTTGCGGACGGACAGACGCGACAGACGCGACAGACGGACATCGAGAATTATATATATAGATTTCCGGTTTTCCTCTCATACATCAATGCCCTCGAAACGTACTGCGTTTCATTTTACAATTTAAATGTTCTAAAATGCATTGGACACAGGGGCGGATCTCGAGCGCCACAGCCCCAAAATCTGTAGGAGCAGTGGCGTAGCCAAAAAAGGAGGAGTTAAAAACCTCCTTGGCTGCCGGCGAAACATTTTTTAATATGCTTCCATACATTTTTCATTTTCTAACGCGGTTTTGGGGGGTCAAAACCCTTTGGGGTTGGCGACGCAAGATAATTCGTACGCGATATAGAGTAAGATGTAAGGTGACGACCTTTTTTTCTTGTCAGCACATCTGCTGGAAAGGAGAAAAGTACAAGAAGAAAGATGCGTATGACCTTTTGCTTGTCAAGATTATTTGAAGCTGATCATGAACAAAACCAAACCCCCTTTCGAAAATCCTGGCTACGCCACTGTGTAGGGGTAATGCGCGTCTGCGCCTTGTCCGGAAATTACATAATCCAAAGTTAGCAATCTTAACGATGCTCCAAATCCATCTGTAAAATACCAGATCTTTTCATAGATCAGTTAGTGAGAAACAGCGAGAAATGGAGAAAATGCCAATAAGTTGGAAGAGATGGTGTTTCAAGCCTAGATTTAAAAATACTAAATTCATTGGAAGATCTGACAAGCAGATAACTAGAGTTCGAGATTTTGTTACTTGCTGTCGAACTGCTCTTTTTCTCTGTAGATTTAGCAATGAATCAGAAAATCTTAGCGAGTGAAAATGTTTTGGGTGATTTAGCGTGGATTTCGAATATTGAGACTGGCCAGTCTGCAATGTCTATAGACTATAGGCTATTATATCGGTCTTTGATGTCATTGTCTATTCCAGAGCAACCAGTGTAAATTTGTGAGTAGGCGACAGGTTAACGAG
This sequence comes from Metaphire vulgaris, assembly GCA_018105865.1. NCBI lineage: Eukaryota > Metazoa > Annelida > Clitellata > Crassiclitellata > Megascolecidae > Metaphire > Metaphire vulgaris. Next base: position 6,825,441 of record CM030869.1, read on the forward strand.
TAATACGTACAGATACCAACCGATGTTATAACAGACGATACTACCATTCCGTCCGCAAAGAATCACATCAGTTCCGGAAGTTAATCGATTGATGAGAAAAAATCAGCTGGAAGAGATGTACCTTTAGAAAGAGTCGGATCACTCCACTCTCAAATTTTCCCAACATCCAGAAAATAAAAAAATCGACCAGTGTGTGTGTGTGGGGGGGGGGTTAACTCATAAGCCCAGACTGTGGGACTAAGCGTAGGACTAAGCAGTGGCGGTTCCAGGATTTCTTGGTGGGGAGGATGAAATTAATTCATAGGAAGTTGGTGGGGGATAAAAAGAGAAGGACAAAATCAATAAACTGCCAAAAAAGGCTGACAAGTGGGAATTTTTTCCCCTAATTTTACTACACTTTTACCAAAAAATAGGTTGACGAGGGGGAAAAGGGTTAATGTCATCCGCAGTGTTTCTCCGTAGTTTTACTAGACTTTCGCCCAAAAATAGGTTTCACAAGCAAAAACGTCCGGAAATCCGGTGGGGGATGCATCCCCACTCATCCCCTACGTGGAACCGCCACTGGGACTGGGACTGGGCTTACATCGAAGCTGAAAGCGCCGATTCGCGAGAAAGGAACTGGATCTTGTTTGACTTTCGAAATATGATTGGCGAGTGGAAATTTTGTCGCAGTCAAAGAGATGTCCTCACCTTCTCAGGTGAATCAATCTACTTTGGCCAGGTGCAAAGGATCGAACTACCTGAGTCTATGATTACAGTGTAAACATCTAGATAATTAATCGAGTCTTTGTGCATTAAGCGCTGAAATATTTCGATAAAATTCGAGCAAAATGAACTGAATGATTTAAGAAATGTCCAAGCGTGACTTCAGTTTTTGTCCATAAATCGTCAAGCCAAAAATTCCGGGCGGCCTTATTTTCTAGGAGCCCGATTCAGACTCCGTCTCTACTCGTTATTACAGACAATGATCTCGTCTTTGTTCTTTCTGCGAATATATTTCTCTCAGGGCAGCGGCGTCAATCTGTAGTAAAAGTTGTGAGGGTCCACTCGTTGTTGTGCCTAACCCTAACCCTAACCTTAACACTAACCCTTTTGGCATAATTCTCACAGTGTATTACTTATTAATGTTCCAAAATACCATTTGCTGATAATATCTACGTGTATTATCTATACAGTACATCAATTTATTAAATAATCTTACATCGGTACAATACAAATCTATTCGGAGTTTTGTGAGGGTCCAATGCCTTATGGACCCTCACAACCAAATTTTAGCGAGGGTCCGGACCCCAGGACCCTCACGGGATCGACGCCTATGTCTCAGGGAAATGGTAATTTCGTCGCGTTGGCTTATGGATCATTGCGGTCAGATACGGTCTAATTCGCGTATTCTTCGCAAAGACGCGTCTGTACAGCATACCCAGGATTCACTTTGTCATTTGCTACTCGATATATATATATATATATATATATATATATATATATATATATATATTGTATTAAACAATAGGCTTATAAACTCACGGGCGCCCACAGACAATCTTTCCAGAGGGAGCAAAACACATTTTGACACAATGGTCACGGTTAATATTTTAGCAAGGTTCTCAAATTTCAATGTGAAATATTGGTATTTGCATTTTCCAAGGGGGCAAGTGCCCATATTGCCCTAATGTGCGTTAGCCCATGCCTATAGGACTACTGAATATAGCATACAGCTTACAGCGTCAGCCGTCATTTGAGAAAGATCATTCGTAATTATTGCAGCCATCCGTTTCCAACGCAAACTACTTTATGGTGTTCAAAGGCGCGGCGGCCTTACTTATCTGCCAAAACTACTTGAGAGCAGAGATTGATTGCGTTAATCAATACTCAAAGGCCCTTGGTTCCAACAAATACTACACCGAAGTTTAAAAAGCGCGACGCACTTAATGGGGGGGGGGGGACTTTTCCATATTAACCAGACACGAAGTGAAATTGATTATCACCGGAAGGTCTTTGTAGAACCAGTTTCTGGACTCTGGAGTCATTCTGTCTATGGGCACGGGGCTTCAAACGAGTTCTACCAGTTAGAGTGATATTGGGATTTACATCAAAATGGCGTTTCCATTTGCAATTTTGCAGCACGTGATTCAACCATTTCGCGTCCGTTTAGAAGTCTCAAAACATTTGAGTTGCGTTTTACTCCGACTTAGCCTACTCTAATCAAAATCAAACCATTGCAATGAATGATTTAAAAACTAACCTCAGTAGGCCTACTATGGGATACTAGATTTGGATTGGTACAACACTGGTTCTCACACAGGGCATACCCCACTGAACCACTTTAAACCCTGTCTTATTATTATTATGTTATTTTTTAATATTATAATCAAACATATTTTCGATTTTTCTGCGCCGGATCAATCCATATAATTGGCGTAGCCATAGAGTTACATGCTGTAGGGTGGTCTGGATCCAGTGGCGTAACTAGGGGGGCGGGGGGCACTTTGTTGACTGCCCCCCGGGCCCCGGGGCCCCGAAGAGGGGTCTAAGCTAGGGTTAGGTTAGGGTTAACCCTAACTTAAACTTAACCCTAACCCTAGAAATGATGGAAATGATGTGGTGAGGATCTTTTTTTGCTCGTCAGGGTTAAAAAGGTGGAGACGATAACGTTTTTCTGGCTCGTCAGCTCGAAACTCTGGGGCCCCATGTCAAAGATGCCCCCCGGGCCTCCAAAAGTCACGCTACGCCACTGTCTGGATCTCCTATTCTGGCTAAAACCGGTCGTGGCATTTGAGCAAAACCGTTGAGAAATCTTTTCGGTCGGAGGCAGATAGCACGGTCGAAGAGAATGGGTGAATATGTGCGTCTCTTTCGCTCGTCAGAGACTTTTAAACCGGAAAATGCCGATGGATGTGCCCCCTCCATTTCCTAAGCAATCTTAAAAGACTCGCCTATTCACCATCGGGGCATACGCAGTATTGTAAAGCGCTCTTTTATCTGGCCATTTTGCCATGCTCATTGCGCTATATATATATATATATATATATATATATATATATTGTCCAGCTAATAATAATATTCCGGAGCCCTGGATACGCCACTGCTCAAAATTCGCCTTTCCAGACCTCTGACCGACCACCTAAAGGTCTAAATTCAGTCGATTACAGTATTGTGGTCGCTTCAAAACCCTATACACGAAGTTGAGGAGATGAAACAAGGTATCAACGACCCATTGGCCTTGGTATTTCGTAAATTTATTATTTATTCTTGGATATTTCAGCTAATCATTTAACTAATTTGTAACTTTTCCAATTTTAACTACTGTATAATTGATTAGATATTTCTATCCATAATTAATTAAACCTATTGTTCTTTTAATTTCTTTTTACGAATGCTGTAATAGTGGCCGGTCTAAAATATACTGTAAGTTATAAGGTTGCTTATTTGATATCATAGGTCGATGCCAACAGTTAGTTGACACGTCCGTCGTTGAAGGATTTGAATCCATTGCGGAGAACAGAGCAGTAGTTAAATCACATATGCCATGAACTCCCAATGTGGTTAACCTATTCAACAGGCTTTACAACTACTATTAGGGCCTAAATAGACAAAGTCTGATCTCATGCGACGATAAAAATAGCAATGACAGCATATATTATCTCGCCAACTTCGAAAGAACGTACATGCCTTTTTGGATATTTTTATCTGTTACAATAATTGCGATGACAATCTCGTACCATTTCAAAGACTTCTTTTACGATCAATAGCCTACTGAGTATCCTTGACGCAAATTCACACGTAACCCTCTATACCGCCAAAGCGTATTACGATCGTCGCCTTGAGTGTTGGGTCAATTCCACTTGCGCCGTGTCCACAGCTGTGTCGTGAATGTCCCAGAGTCATCAGAAAGGCCAGCGCATAATATGTAGCAACAGCATAAAACGTGGAAATTCGGCCCTAGTTTGTTTCGTTAAAGCACAGTTAAATCAAAAGATTCTACTGTAGATGACGATCAGCCTATTATCAGAAGCATCTTCGTTACACCCCCTAACACACACCCCAACACCCCCCAACTTTAGGTCGACACCCCCAAAATTTGGTAATGTGACAATGGTATGCATACAAAATGCATACTAATTAGCTTCGGACAACCCCCCATTTGAGGTCGACACCCCCACCAATTCACAATCCTAGAAATATCCCTGCTAGCGATCACTAAGAAATTACTAGGAAATGCAAAATGGAACCAGCCCCAAAGGATTTACGGTTATATTGAAGATGTGCTACAAAAGAACACAAATTGCTGTCATTTGGAACTTAATTTCGTTTGCTTTGCAGAAGCCCTGGGACGATAGTGACCGTGTCATCAGAGTGTCCATTGGTTGGGTCAACCCGTGGGTTGGGTTGGGTTTGATTGGGTCAGACTTTACCATATTTATGGTGGTTTTGGTCAGAAAATGTAATGGTTTAATAAATTGCAATGTATTACAGTGAGTTAGGTTGGGTTGGTTTAAGTTAAGTAACCCTATTACCGGCATGGGTTGGGTTGGAAATTTGATGAGTTGGGCTGGGTTCTAAAAAATGGACCCATGGACATCTCTGCGTGTGACTAGATCCATCTTTCGAAAATATCGTACCATAGCTTTACAGAAGCAAAGGGTTCATGGGCCCTCTCACTGTCAACCAGTGGCGGCTCCAAGATTTGGCAAATGGGGGAGCCGTTGGGGTGGCAACTTCTATTCATGGGGGGCCAACCATTTGTTGTTATGTATGTAGCATTAAGTATAGGGTCTCAACAGGGGGCCACTGGGGGGGGCAGGCACTCAATAGGAGGTACGGGCCCCCCGGACCCCCCCTGTGGAGCCGCCACTGCTGTCAACAAGCATATTGGAGTAGCGCCTTCACCGTCTCAGTGATTTGTGTTGGGTATCCTGCGTGCCACTGAAAATCGCAATGCGTGCCACTTCTGGCACACGTGATGTAGGTTTTCCGATGCGTCAAGAATCTTATTCCGCAAGTTGATCGTTTGCCTTGCTGCACAGCCAATGCGAGACGGTTTTCTATATATTCCGAGTAATTGGATGCTTGCTGGCGAATAAATATCCGATTATTCTGCTTTGGGAACTTGGACGATATCAAATACTTGACGGGCGAAATTGCGAGAGAAACTTATTTATAGGAAGAACAGTTATGCCAATGAGCTCTGAGCGATGATTTAGTGGCGAAAGCTTTTCGCGTTCGAAGACGAGATGCAGATGTTAAGAGCAACCATTTCGACCAACAAGGATCAAGATTTGGCAAGTGGGGGTCGTTGGGGTGGTAACTTCTAATCATGGGGGGCTAACCATTTGTTGTTAGGTATGTAGTATTAAGTATAGGGACCCAACAGGGGGCACTGGGGCAGGCACTCAACAGGGGCACGCCCCCCGGACCCCTCCTGTGGAGCCGCCACTGAAAAGGATCAACGAAAGAATTAGGCCTGCCTTATAATCCACGCCAAATACAAATTTTTGGCTGTTTAGATCTAAAGAATGAGGCGTTTAGATCTAGAGAATGAGACGTTTAGATCTAAAGAATGAGACGTTTAGATCTAAAGAATGAGACGTTTAGATCTAGAGAATGAGACGTTTAGATCTAAAGAATGAGACGTTTAGATCTAAAGAATGAGATGTTTAGATCTAAAGAATGAGACATTTAGATCTAGAGAATGAGACGTTTAGATCTAAAGAATGAGACGTTTAGATCTAGAGAATGAGACGTTTAGATCTAGAGAATGAGACGTTTAGATCTAAAGAATGAGACGTTTAGATCTAGAGAATGAGACGTTTAGATCTAAAGAATGAGACGTTTAGATCTAAAGAATGAGACGTTTAGATCTAGAGAATGAGACGTTTAGATCTAGAGAATGAGACGTTTAGATCTAGAGAATGAGACGTTTAGATCTAAAGAATGAGACGTTTAGATCTAAAGAATGAGACGTTTAGATCTAGAGAATGAGACGTTTAGATCTAAAGAATGAGACGTTTAGATCTAGAGAATGAGACGTTTAGATCTAAAGAATGAGTAAGTAAGTAAGTAAAATCTCGTTAATTTCTAAAGCGCTTCCAAAAGATGCACCGAAGTAGCTCCTTATTCCTATGCGCTCAATCTCAAATGAAGTAGCTATAGCCAAAGGTGGGTCATTCATGCCGGGTCATTTAATCAAAAGGGCGAGTGGGCAGGACGCTATAGCTATGGAGGAAATGATTTTATAAAGAGAAATGATTTTAGTTTGGAAAGAAAAACATGAGGAGATGTTGCAAGAAGGGGAGAAAATTGTGACTCAGAGTTTGTTATTTGGCTTTGATGTAGACAACGAAGGGATATTGGAATTGAGTTCCAAAGCTCAGGTGCCGCATATGAAAAAGCACGATTGCAAATTTTGAGAGATGATTGATTCAGAGGTCGAAGGAGAGTTACATGAGAAGAGGATCTAGTAGATCCAGGTTGTTGTGGAATTATCAGATTTCTTAGGTAGACTGGTTTTGATGTATGGAGTGAGTTATAAGTCATCGATATTATTTTATATTCAATGCGTTCTGTTATCTTGAGACGTTTAGATCTAAAGAATGAGACGTTTAGATCTAGAGAATGAGACGTTTAGATCTAAAGAATGAGAAGTTTCAAGAATTGAAGGAAATTGTGATTGAGAACTAATCGTTTGGCCGTGGCGTAGGCAGGGGAACTAGAATTAGGTTCAAGAGATGAGGTGCGCGGCCGTGCGCCATATGAAAGGGAAAACGCTTTTCAAAAGGCGGACGAAACGTTCAAGCATTCATAGGCAGAGGTTGAATGCACCTATACCGTTACCCGTTCACTGAACTGAGGCGTTCGTTAATGGCATTAGACTATCGGGTAACAATGCACATGCACGAAATTTCAGTTTACTTAATGCATAACAAATGACCAATGCGATTCTATGTCGCATTATCCGGTCTCATGAAAGCGATTGTTTTACTTGTAACGCAAAAGGCAATGTAATAGAAACGCTGCGTTATGAAAACGTTTAATTACTTTCAATGTCGCTCAAAGCGAGGTTGCCACTGGGTTTTTTCGAAAGTAAGTAATCAAGTAGCTGATTATTCTTAGGCACTGAATCCAAATTCGAAATATCTGTAGACAAAATGTGGGGGTAAGGCAGTGTCCTTTTGTCCAAAGTGTTATCATGGTTGGAACGTTACGGCTATGGGGGTAAATGATATTTTGAAGATAAACGCTTTAAGTTTAGATTGAAAAACTTGATGAGAAGTTGTAAGAAGTGAAGGAAATTGTGACCGATAACGTGTTATTTGACCTTGGTGTAGACGGAGAGACATGCTTGAATTGAGTTCCAAAGTTCTGGGCAGTATATGAAAAAGCACCGTTGCAACTTTCGACAGATGATTGTTCCAGAGGACGAATAAGGATTAGGAGAGTGACATGAGAGGAAGATCGAGAGGATCGAGGATGTTGTGAGATTATCAGATTTCGTAGGTAGACTGACTGACTGTATGTAGTAGTAGTAGTAGGTAGTAGTAGTAGTAGTAGTAGTAGTAGTAGTAGTAGTAGTAGTAGTAGTAGTAGTAGTAGTAGTAGTAGTAGTAGTAGTAGACTTCTTTAGCGCCATTGTAGTAGTACATCAGCACCAGTCGATGGTCGCTTCAGTGAATAATCGTAGTCGTGATCTTGTACGTGGTGATCAATCGAGTTTGTAATGCAGAGGTCAGTCCGTACTTCGAGGTTCCATGTATGAAGCGAGTTCTAAGTCATCCGTATAATTTTATATTTATTTATCGCTACACTGGCTGAAAATAGCAGAACGCATTAAATATAAAATTACTGTAGGTCGATTACTTATAATTCGCTCCATAGCCTACATCAGAACCAGTCTACCTACGAAATCTGATAAGTCTACAACATCATCGATCTACTAGATCTTCCTCTCTTGTCACTCTCCTTCATCCTCTGAACCAATCATCTCTTAAAATTTGCATCATGCTTTTTCATATGCTACACCAGAACTTTGGAACTCAATTCCATCATCCCTCCGCTGTCTACATAATGGTCAAATAACAAATTCTGAATCACAATTTCCTTTCCTTCTTGCGACATCTTCTCAAGCTTTTCTTTCTAAACTCAAAGCCTTTCTCTTCAAAAAAGCATTTCCTCCATAGCTGTAACGTCCCAACCACAATGACCCTTTGGATCAAATGACCCTGCATGGATTACCCCTCCCTTTGGCTATAGCTATTTCATACTAAGATTAAGCGCATAGGAATAAGGAGCTACTGCGGTGCTGCTTTTGAAAGCGCTACATACATTAACGAGATATTACTTACTTAATTACTTACTTTAATGCGTTCTGATATTTTCAGCCAGTGTAGAGATTTGAGCAATGGTGAAACGTGGCAGAATTTTGCTGACTTGGTAACTGCACAAGCCAAAGAATTTTGAATTGCTTGAAGCTTACATATTATGGATGCTTTGGGTAGAGATTGTGGAGCAACGGGTTGCATTTAGAGTGAACTGTTGAACTTGAAATGGCGAATAATGGAAGAAGTTTTAATATCTAGGCAAAGGTCGTAGGTGTCGTTGGTCACGAAAGTTGCGATATGGGGTCGTCCATAAAAGACATAACGCGATTTTGGCACTCTTTTGACCCCCTCCCCCTACGTAACGCGACGTAGCAAACGTCAGACCCCCTAAAGTATGACGTCACAACGGACCGACCCCCTTTCGTCTTCCGAAAAGTCTTGACAAGCAAAAAAAGGCCATTCATCCTTCTCTTTTACCCTCTCCAAACATACTGACAAGCAAAAAAGGTCATCCTTGTATTTCCCCTCTCCAAATACCCTAACAAGCAAAAAAGGTCGTCACATAAAAATTTTGTGTTGCGTTACGTCACATTTACGGAACTTCCTCGCCCCTAGTCCAGGGATATTTTTACATCCCCTAAACAGCCCCCTAACACCCCTCCCCCATTTGAGGTCGACACTCCTCCCCAAATTTGGAAATGCGACAATGGTATGTATACAAAATGCATACTAATTAGCTCAGAACACCCCCCGCCAATGAAGAAGGACACCCCCCCAACTCTTATTGTCGGATGACCTTTTTTTGCTTGTCAGAGGGGTTTTGAGACTGTTTAGGTTTTTTGGTTGCTTTTGGGACTTGATGACGTTTTTTTTCTTTTGTTTGTTAGCCTTTTTCGGGCAGAGACTTAAAAACTCCGACACCCCTCAGATTTTCCCGACACCCCCTTCCCCAATTCAAAATTCTAGAAATAACACTGTCCTTCGTCACACTTTGTAGCAAATGTCCGGACCCCCTACACCCTCTTTAGGCGCGTTACGTCATTTGTGAACGAGCCCTATGTGACTTTCAAAAATTTAGTGAAGAGTCAAAAAAAGAAATCTAATTTTCAAAAAGCAACAAATCGTCAAGGACGAAGAACTATATTCAGATTCTAATTATTCTGTTAACGTTGTCTGGAATTTAATCAAGAAGTCTTGTCTCAAATCTCAATAGCTGTCGTCTCCCCGTCTTATCGTCGTCTTCCTCACCTTCTCCTCCACCTTCTCCTCCTTTTCCATTATTTTTACTTGTGTCGTGTTACATCTGCTTCGTTTGTCGCGCTGTAATCTTTTCTCGTCCAACCAAAATTTTCGGCCAACAGTAGGTGCTGCCCTCTAACAATAGTACGCATAAATTCAGACAATTAGACTATATATATGACTATTACTATTAATAATAGGTTAATATAATTTTTGTTTTTATTGTTATTATTATTATTGTTATTAATTTTATCGAGACAACTTTTATAAAGCAGTGGGCACGACGAAGGTCAAATTCAAGCGCTCTCAACATAAGTCACTTTTGTGAAATATTAATCAGGGATTCAAGCGAGTCTTTAAGTTCTTCACGAATGTCACAACAGACCTATATATAGCTTTTGTAATGTTCTCAGGCAGCGAGTTCCATACAATTGAATCGCCGTCCTTATGCGATGTATTCCGATTAATTAACCGGACACCCGTAGCGTCCTGTGTTTTCGTTATTTTCACTTGTTTCGTCTTACATTCTGCTTCGTCCGCCCGCATAGTTCTTATAGTTCAACGCGCGGAAAGCGTGGCGCATAGAAGGCTTGGGAATGTGTGTGTGTGTGTGTGTGTCCGTTGATGCCGCCGTCGGCATTCGACCGGCGCTTCTCATCCGCTGTGGTGTGGTCGGCTGTGGAGAGCAACAGTATGAGGTCGACCTGAACGAGACTTTTCTAACAAAATGCTTTACGAGAGGAAATAAATGCTCGATTTAAGTTAAGTTGAACGCGCGCGACGAGAAAAGAGAGAGATCGTTCGAGAACTTTGTTCCAAGCGACTTCCAATCGACGCTCGTTCGTTGATCAAACTGCGTGAGTAATATAATTCCTAACGGTGAAAAGACAGCAAAGTCATTAGAAGAGCAGAGTGGTAAATTTGAGAATCAGACCCGCGATGAAATAGTTTTGAATTCTTTCATTGTCTTTAATAAGTCTGTTTAATTTAAATAAGTAAGTTTAAATAATTCTCCCTTCTTCCTACAAATCACTGAGAACAGGAGGTTGGACTTAACGAACATAGGTTTACGCATATCGCTCATATAGACAAACTATATTTACGTAGGCCTATATTATTATTATTATTATTATTATTATTATTATTATTATTATTATTATTATTATTTTCAGGGTGCGATTTGTGACCTGGAGCAGTGGGGAGAATATGTCGAGCTTGGGGGGATGTAGTTGTTGGGAAATGTAGCAGTGGGGGATGTAGTGGTGAGGGGATCTAGCAGTAGGGGGATGCAGTTGGGCAGTGGGGGAAAGATCCCCTTCCCCCTACAAATCGCACCATTATTATTATTATTATTATTATTATTATTATTATTATTATTATTATTATTATTATTATTATTATTATTATTGATATCTGCAACAGAAGCAATAGCGAATCGCCAATAGACCTCCTTATCTGCCGACTGAATAAAGTACCTCTAATTATTAATAATGATGCATGAGTCGCCACGTGATTCAAGGTCTCTGAGTAGGTATCTGAAATATAATATCATGCAGGCGTCGCCGGGAGAAAATTCATCACACGCACAGGTCATATACCGTGTCTCGGATTTCTGACTGTTTAATTATTAGGAAGAACAGATTTGTCACCAATTCCGACTACTTTTTTATCGGTCAGCTGCTTTCAATCAGTAAAGGTCATATGTAAAGGTCATATGTAAAGGTCAGATGAGAAGGTCAACTGTCTTCAGTCTCTTGGTCGGTCAAGTAGTTTGAAACGTTCGTTTTCTTCCGGTGTTAATGCAGTTGAGTGATAGACAGGCCGACTCTTCAGCCTTCGAGCTGATTGCAAACAGAACGCAAACCACCTGCTATCTCTATACAAGCATCAATGATCACACTGTCTTCCGCGCAGTTTCCTTGTAGACTCATTGCTCATGTTGGCGTCTGTCTGTGCGTATCAATCTAATTGAAATGACAGTCAATAGTGAATTCCGTCGACCAAAAACTAAGTCAATGAATCACATTAGTTAACTTACTTAACTTAGCATGATTTAAAGTGGCTTAGAGGGCATTACTGCCTGTGTGGAAGCCACTAGGGGCACTAACGGGGCTTGAACCCGCTCCGTCAGCCTGACGCTTCAGCACGTAACCCACTCTGCCATCTTCCGCCCACAGCGTTCACTGGCGGGTATGCCTTTAGACTGTATGAGATAGGCACTCAGTTAAAGTTGGAGATTCAAAACTCCCATTTCTCCAAATTGTAGAACCAGCATTTATTGCTGCAAACCCACAATTATTTATTTCGTGGGAGATCGGTCTCTCTCGACCACAGCACATATCATGTCGACGCCTTCAGGTCGACGCCAGTTTATTTTTGTTTTTTAATCTAGCTGTTAACCCGTCAAAAATGACGGGGAAGAGTGGCTATCTCCTTCCCCGATTTATTGCAAAAGTTCACATTATTACATAGAACAATTTTTTAAATTCTGAAAATGTAAAGTGAATGGGTAGATTATCATTTAAAAATTTTCCTATGTGTTCACTGAGTGGTCTCCCCCCCACCACAGGGGGCTGCACGCCATAACGGAACCTACGACTACTGTTTGGGCCTACGATTCCATTGGGATTTGGTCTCCAACGGGGGGTGCGCCCTCCAGTGTTACCTACGGCCCCTTTGGGCATACGGCTCCTTTTTTTGCTTACAGACCCAAAGTGGCTTTGGCTTCCACTGAGGGCTGGGACTTTTTCACCCCCGGGGGCTGTGCCTCAGTGGAGCTTACGGCTCCCGCTGGGAGCTGGAGCTTGGTCTCCTATGGGAGGCTGCATCCCACCAGTAGGTCTTACGGTCTCACATGGGGCTGCGGCCCCACACGTGGGTCTGCGCCCTCAGTGGGGCCTACGGCCTCCCTCGGGGGCTTGGGCTTGGTCTCCGACGGGAGGCTGCGCCATAGTAGGGCCAACGGCCCCCACGTCGGCGGGGGTTTGGTTTACGATGGGAGGCTGCGTCCCCCGTTGCTTGAGACATCAGCTCAAGATGCACTTCTATGCTGACGATGTTCAGCTATATTATAGCCATAAACTGGATGGATCAGTGGATGTTGAAAGTTTATTCTCGAGCTGCATAAGTGATGTTGAGTCTTGGCTTACTAAGAATAAACTTAAACCCAATCAGAGTAAAACTGAGCTGATCTGTTTCGGAACGGATAAACAACTGTCTAAACACATTTTCTAAAGTTTGCGACTGATTGTGCGACCTGAGGTCGTTAAAAATCTTGGAGTCCTACTTGATGAGAAGCTAACGATGACAAATCATATCAACAGAGTGGTCGCTCAGAGCTTCTACGAGCTACGGCAGATTGGATCAGTCATATCCTCGCTGTCGACTGAGGCTGCAACAGCCTTCGTGCACTCGTTTATTGGAACTAGGCTCAACTGCTGCAATAGTCTTTTATACTCAATCACAGAAACACAACTAATATTGTTATGAAAGCCCCAAAATCAAGAAGACTCCTATGTGAAACCCTCGCAGAAACTGAGCAGTGCGCACAATTATGTCGTCGCTTTGATAGATAGGGGCCGCTGTTTTCATTAGGAACGGAGGATCCGTTTTGTGCCGAACACCCTAGTCAGGCATTGACTCTTTGTAAGCGCAGTGAATGAGAAGTAACGACCTTCCACGGAAACTCGCTAAAGATAACTTACTGCGAAACCAGTCGTGCTGAAATTCACTATCTGTGCGGTCTGATCACCGTGCATTTCTGCTGCATAAAATTATCAGTAAAGTTTTCCGTCAAATTTCCTCGTAGGTCAAAGCCATCGAGGACCTCCACGACCAGTGGCGATTCCAGGAATTCTCGGTGGGGGGATGAATAAAATTTAGAGAAAGTTGGGGTGGAGGATAAAAAGTGGAGAAATAAACGAACAGATATAGAAAAAGGTCATTGTTAGTGTTTTGCCCACTAAATATATTAACGAACCTTGCCAAAAAGGCCGACAAGCGAAAAAAGAAGGTCATTCGCAGTACCTTTCACTAATTTTTTTTAAAAAACTCATCGGAAAATAGGTCGACAAGCAAATAAAGGTCATCCGGAACCCCGGTGGGGGAGATGCATCCCCAGTCATCAACATGGTGAAACCGCGACTGTCCACGATCAAAGTAGGCCTATGTTGGGGACTCACCTCACGACTACGATTATTCACTGAAGCGACCATCGACTGGTGCAGATGTACTACTACAATGGCGCTAAAGAAGTCTACTACTACTACTACTACTACTACTACTACTCACCTCAACTCTCCGCTGTCTACATCGTGGTCAAATAACAAAGTCTGAGTCACAATTTCCTTTCATTCTTGCAACATCTCATCGAGTTTTTCTTTCTAAACTGAAAGCATTTCTCTTCAGAAAAAATCATTTCCTCCAATACGGCTGTAACGTCCCAACCACAATGACCCTTTGGATTAGATGACCCTGCATGGATGACCCCACCTTCGGCTATGGCTATTCTGAGATTAAGCGCCTAGGAATACAGAGCTACTTCGGTGCTGCTTTTGAAAGCGCTATAGAAATTAACGAGATTTTACTAACTAACTTACTTACTTACTTAGACCTCAGCTTCCTCAGATCATCTGCGTTTTCATGAGTATCGATAGCTTAGAGTCTTGTAGACTGAGATGTCATCCAACTTCTGTTTTTGTTGGGCAAGATCTCAGGAAATTGAATGCCACAGGAATGATGGAAAACTGTTCCGCAGCAAGAGAATCCAACATCCAAATTGCTTTTCATTGAAGCAACCTATCAAATCTATTTGTACGGACTGACCTTTGGATTACAACCTCGATTCACCACGGACAATGATTCACGACTACGATTATTCACTGAAGCGACCATCGACTGGTGCAGATGTACTACTACAATGGCGCTAAAGAAGTCTACTACTACTACTACTACTACTACTACTACTACTACTACTACTACTACTACTACTACTACTACTACTACTATCAAGTATAACTTGGAAAAAGACACCGATGAATATTCAATGGAGGTGCAGAATAGGTTTGAAAAATTACAAAAGTACAAGAAGAAAAAACACCCGATGAATTATGGGAAGACATAAAATACACAATAAAGGATACAGCGGCGAAAAATCTACAGAAGAAACAAAAAAGTAGGAACAAAGAATGGATAACATCAGATACATGGAAGCTGGTTACAGAAAAAAGGCGATTGAAAAATACAACCACACCTGTAGAACAACAACAATACAAAAAGCTAAAACAAGAGGTACAAAAGAACTTAAGAAGAGACAAAAACCAACAAATCAATAGCATCTGCACCGAACTAGAAGAACAAGCAAAAAGATGAAATAGCAGAGGAACATATGAAAAATTAAAGGATCTGACTAAGAAATTTGCTCCAAAAATGCAATGTATTAGAGCAAAAAATGGTTTAATGTTATCTGATAAGAAGATGATTGCAGACAGATGGAAGGAATACGGAAATGAATTGTTTGATGGAGAAATAGAATATAATAGCAATGGGAGAAATTGAATATAATAGCATGGAAGAAATAAACAATCATCCAAATAACAATAGGCACGACTTTGAACCTCCTCCCCTGAGATCTGAGGTAGAAGAAGCTATGAGAAAAACAGCAAACAGAAAAGCAGATTGATGACGTCCCTATAGAATTACTAAAACTAGGACAAGAAGAAACAGTTAACATAATTCATAAATTATGTTGTAAAATATGGCAGACTGGAGAATGGCCTAATGACTGACTTAAATCTATATTCATTCCAATACCAAAAAAAGGTGATAGGAAAGAATGCACAAATTATAGAACCATTGCACTGATAACACATACAAGCAAAGTCATGCTTCGAGTAATACTGAATAGAATTGACAAAAAGATGGAGGACGAAGTGGCAGAAGAACAAGCTGGTTTTAGGAAAGGGAGAGGAACTAGAGATCAAATAACTAATCTCAGAATTATTATGGAAAAAGCGAAAGAATATCAACATCCATTGTACATGTGTTTTGTAGATTATACAAAAGCCTTTGAAAAACTCTGGTATGTCATGGGGATTTCCAGCACATCTACTACATCTCCTAATGAATTTGTATAAAAATCAAAAAGGAGCAATAAAAATCAATGACATAATAACAGACTGGTTTAGAATTAGAAAAGGTGTTAGGCAAGGTTGCATATTGTCACCATTCCTATTTAACATCATATCAGAAATGATAATGAGAAATGCCTTGCATGGATTTAAAGGAGGGGTAAAATTAGGTGGAAAAACAATCAACAATTTGAGATATGCTGATGATATTATCTTAATAGCAACATCAGAAGAAGAATTACAACAACTGGTTGACAGAATAAGTTTGGAAAGCAAAAAATATGGCCTACACCTTAATGAAGCTAAAACAAAAGTAATGACAACAAATGGAAAGAAAATTAAGATTACTGTTAATGAAAAGAATCTTGAACAGGTGGACAAATTCACATATCTAGGAGCAATAATCTGCAGTGATGGAAATCTTGAAGAAGAAATAAACTCACGATTAGGGAAAGGCAGAGAAGTAATCTATAATATTAAGATTCTTATCTGTATGTCTCTCTGTCTGTTACCTTCAAGCGTTCTGATTGGTTGACTATTGGTAGACGGTTTAGACCGTTTAGTCCTTACGTCGCGATGCGTTGGTGGACGATGTTCGAAGACGACGTTGCTATTGGTAACAATTGTTCGTAGAACCGGTTTAGTCGAGTCATTGCAGCGTCAGAGGGGTGGGCGGGTGGGCGTGCGACGACGTTGCTATTGGTAACAATTGTTCTCAGCCTGAGGTAGTTGCAACGTACATTTTAACGTACACAAAAAATACGTGTACAGCGTCACAAATGGTCACAGTTGCGTGATTTTAACGTGCATAGGCCTAATTATTACGTGGCGCAGAGCTTGGCTAGGTGGCGTATGTACAGTCATTGAAATGTTGTTCAGCATGAATTCAATGATTGGGTATTAGGTATAGGTATTGGATTAGTATTATCCTGCACTGCGAGCGAAGCGAGCATCTTTCTAGTGAGGAGATTAAAAACTGTCTGAAAAGCAACAAAATCAGCATCAAAAACAAACGAAGATGAATGGAATGTATGGCATGGAGTGTAGCAACTTACGGATGTGAAAGCTGGACCATCAAAAAGAAAATAAGACAAAGACTAGATGCCTTTGAAATGTTTTCTCTCAGAACAATGCAAAGAATATCATGGACAGAAAAACAAACAAATGAAGAAGTCATGAAAAAAGCAAATACCAAACGAAAATTCTTTCGCATTTGCCAAAGACGAAAATTGAGTTATTTTGGTCACATACAGAGAAACACCAAAGATAATCTACAACAAACAATTCAACAAGGTATCATGCCGGGAAAAAGAAAGAGAGGTCGGCCGAACAGAAGGTGGGTGGACGACATAGAAGAATGGACTGGAATGGCTATAACAACAGCAACAAAAGCATCAAAAGAAAGAACTACCTGGAAATGCCTGATTAATGACGTCACCTGATCTTCAAATACTGAAGGAAAGAGGAAATGATGACGATGATGACTATTATGGGCTCATGCAATTTTCATCTCCATTCAGATTCAAGAAAGATTTTTAAATAACAGGAAAGTTTATTTTGTTGTTTCTAACATTATTGCTTTTTTTACTTTGCTTTTAGCTGCAGTCGACGTGCTCTTCTGTTATTTTCAACTGCGTCGCATTAAACAGGAGTTTGTCGTCTGTAAACTGTTGAATTGGACACACTCAAGACGCGTTGTTCGTCAAATTGAAGACTTGACTATTGGAATTCGCTTTCAATCAGAGAGGAGATCGGAGGCAAATCAGAGACAGAAAATGCCACGCTTCACTGAGCATTGGCTGCTGATGCTGGTGGTGGTGGTGATGGTCGCCATCACTGCGCTTTCTTCCAGGTGCAACGGTCTCGGTTCAACAAATCGAACGTCATCTAGATCGTCAAGAGCAACTGTAAGTAAAAACACCTCAGACAAGATTCTAAAATCACAAGAGGCAACTACAACGCTAAGAGAGAGAGAGAGAGAGAGAGAGAGAGAGAGAGAGAGAGAGAGAGAGAGAGAAAGGGAGACAAAGAGAAAGAGAGACAAACTTAGCATGATTTAAAGTGGCTTAGAAGGCATTACTGCCTGTGTGAAAGCCACTAGGGGCACTGACGGGGCTTGAACCCGCTCCGTCAGCCTGACGCTCCAGCACGTAACCCACTCTGCCATCTTCCGCCCCCCCCCAAAGAGAAAGAGAAAATTGTGAAATTTGACGTTGCCAATAGCAGCGCGTCGTCCAATGAGAACGCGACTATCGAGCACACAGACACTTGGAAATTACATGCATATTATTAGGCTACATTCTGTCCAAGTTTACTTGTGGCTTGCACATTTACGACGACGCAGTATTAGCCGGTACATTTAATAGTAGGGACTGCCCTGTGTGAGAAACACTGTATTTGTC